>JARFXV010001339.1:45000-258887 GCA_031761425.1 Cosmopolites sordidus | reverse complement strand
CGCGAATATTGTAATTTACTTGTGCATAATCGCAGAAAATACCCCTTAAATCACAGTTAGGAAATTGATTAAGTATGGGCATTTTTTACAAATTATTTAATACCAACTCAAGATTGGACACACTTGTTTCCACCTATGTTTAATAGGAGAGATAGAAAACATTGACATTTGTCATCGATTCTTAATAATTTGTACACAACATTCAAGGTACGATTTGTAAATTGCATATTTTTCAGCATTTTTCAGCATATATTTGCATATTCGAACACGAATATAGCGCAAACGGCGCGAGATATCGATGAAGAGTACCTTTTCTACGTGACAGTTATGGTTCTTCTCTATTTTGAAGTCAAAATATTCCAAGCTATAAGGTAAAAGATTATGAGCGAGTTAGTTCCTTTTAAAGTTTATACCAAGCGCCCTCTAGGAACTAGGCTGAAGCTAGTACCAAATTCAAATATATCGCCTTTGTAACCCCAACTACCCTGATTTTGAGCCTAATATCAGTTTCCCTTCAACAGTTTTAAAAACATCTCAATTTTCCGAAAATTTAGTTTCACTTTCAACACCCTGTACGTTTTTAATGACTAACATTTGCCAACTCATTTATTGACTAAATCCTCTTATTGTGATGTCTACTATCACCAATTGCTCTATAGCGGATAAGTTATGGGACACCCTGTCGCAAATCATCATGGAACCTTTAGTATCAGAGAAAAGTTTGCAAATTGTCGAAATTTATCATCAAAATCTATGTTATATGTGCAAAAATTATAGGGCACTACGTGAAATTATAAAATGAATTTTATAATTGCCCAATCCAGCGATGTATTCGCCGAATTATCGACAAATTCCGAACGCATTTTATTCTGCTTGTTATTAGAACAAAAACAAGATAAAAATCTGTGTTTCGAAGAAAATTTCGCTGCTATTGCTAGCAGTGTTGATAAAGATCCAACTTTATCAATTCGTCGCCATTTGCGGAAAGTTTGGCTTTGTTATTCAACTACGTACCACGTACCACCAAGTTCATGTGATTTAACGCCTTGAAATTATTTTCTTTGAGATTATACACACTTCTTTGGTGAGCGAAAAACACAAATCTGCACTCCCGGAAAAAACTAATATATGTTTTTCCATCCGTGAAACAGTACGTACAATATATATATATATATATATATATATATATATATATATATATATATATATATATATATATATATATATATATATATATATCATCATCATCATCATATCAATCCATTGCAGGATAAAGGCCTCTAAAGGCGATCAAGTCCATCTTTCCATGGTCCATCTTTCGTCCGATCGCCTCGCTATATGGCCTGCCCACTTCCATTTCAATTGTTTTATTCTTCCAATGATGTTACTCACTTTCGTTTTTTCTCTGATCCATGTGCAGGTCTTTCTATCCCGTCTAGTAATACCAAACATACATTTTTCCATTCCCCTGTGTGCTACTCGAAGTTTTTGAACTGACTGTGATGTGAGTGTCCAGGTCTCACTTCCGTATGTCATAACGGGCAGGCTACGCTGATCAAAGACTGTCGCTGATCAAAGACTGTCGCTAATCAAAGACTGACTGACGGGACTGTCGCTCTAACTTCATCATATATCGATCCTAGTAGGTTTATATAGGCTTTCTATGTACCTTGATTAAGCAATGCATCCATTATGGCCCGCTTTGAGGTTGAATCAAATGCTTTTTCATAATCGATAAAAGCCAAGTACACTGGCATAGAGTATTCGTTGTGTCTTTTTATGACCTGCTATAGAACCTGGATGTGATCCATTGTACTGAATCTACTTCTGAATCCTGCTTGTTCCCTTGGTTGTACGTCATTATGTTTTCTTAGTATTCTCTTGAATATTATCTTGGTGAAAACTGTGTACATCACTGATAGGAGGCTTATTGGACGGTAGTTCTTTAAATCTTCCCGTGCTCCGTTTTTATGCAAAAGACTCACTTCTGCATTGTTCCATACTTCTTGTTGGTACTTCTTGTTGGTACTTCTTGTTGGTACTTCTTGTTGGTACTTCTTGTTTGTACTTCTTGTTGGTACTTCTTGTTGGTACTTCTTGTTATTTGAGGCATTTTGAGTATAATTTTGCTAGTGTCTTATGTAAAGTCCGACCACCAGCTTTTAACATCTCCACAGTTATATTATCCTTTCCTGGAGCCTTACCATTTTTTATCGAGTCTATAGCCTTTGTCACTTTCTCCACCAGGATATTGTTCTTCAGTAGGTATTGCTGTTTTTGCCTGATTCTGGTTCTTATACAACTTTGAATAAAATCTTTGGACAAGATCTAATATTTTCGTCTCTTCCCTGCATATTGTACCATCCTCACGCATTAAGGAAAACATTTGTGTCCTTTTCTTTCTCAGCTTCTGTTTAGCTTTGTTTTGTTTTAGAGTTTTTCCATTAGCTGCATGTTGAATCGGCGCTTTTCCTCTCGAATACGTTTTCTTATAGTTTTGCAGAGCTCAACGTACTCGACTCTGCCAACAGGACTGTCTGAATTCTTCATTGTCCGGCTTTTTTTCAATAAATTAATGGTCCCATTGGAAATTTTTGACTCTTTATGAACTGAAGAACTGAAACATTTATCTTCTGATGCTATTGAAGCCGCCATTTTAAGCACAATGTTGGTGATTTCTTCATATTGGTCTGTAATTTCCATCTCCCCCCGGTCTTGTAACACATCAAAGCGGTTCGACGAAGCAATTTCAAAATTTCAAAATCATTAAAATGGTTAAGGACAGTACAAATGCAAAATATTGCTTTATCATTTGACATGATATCATCAATTTCACTTGTGAGTCCAGATGGACTTTTTCATGTCCATTTTCTGTTGATCTCTTATTTATAAGACGAAAAAAAAAATTATAATATAGAGTTCTTGTCCTTCACCAAAGTCTACCAGCCTGTCACGTCTATTGCCTCGCTCACCTTTGCTACATGGGCCGCTTGCATTTCACCGGTTCCTGCTTTTCCGATTCTGGCATTAAAGTCGCCCATCAGGATTTTATACGTACACTTCTCTGTGTCTAAAGGTTGGGCCACATCATCATACAATTTCTCAATTTCCTCATCACCGTAGCTTATAGTTAATGCATAAGCTTGGACAATTTGAAGCTTAAATTTTTTATTCAGCTGAATGACGCATTGGGCTAATCGGTCAGATATACTTTCATATTTAACTACACTGTCTTTCGATTGATGAGGAATCCTATTCCACCACTCCGTCTATTCTCCGTACCTCGGGTGTAGAGTACGTGACCAGTTGGTTCTAATTTGATTATGTCTTCGCCATCTTTTCGTGTAACACAGAGCCCAATAATATCCCAAAGTATGTTGCAGACGGATCACCGCTTTCATAGTCCGTATATTAAGCGTAGCAATGTTAAAAGTCCAATGGTGATTCTTAGCATACTCTGCCTTGGGGCAAGTCTTCCCGCTGCCGTAGGTAGTTGTCCCTTAGTTGCCTCCGGGGAATGAGGACCGTGTTTGAAGTTGTATTGTCATGTTGAAGGCATGGACCGTAATCTGCCATGCAGTATATATTTATATTGTTGTTGTTGTCTCATAAACGCTGTCCAACGAAATGTATGTATGTATGTATGTGTGTGTGTGTCGTAATGTTAACCCCACATTATTTTTTTATATAATCCCGTGTATTGTTTTCAGTTATTTTCAATTACAAAAGAAACATTAAAATAACTAAGATAATTATTTAGTTGAATAGTAAAACCGAATAAAAAAATCTTACTGAAAATTGTTCATAAGCTATAGAAGTGTGAATAATAAAAAGTAACTAACCAATCAGACTGTTTCCGAAAAAAAATATAAATAAATAATTCCAAGTGTTTTATTTTATAAACAATTTTTAACGAAACTCGTTGCTGAAAGAAAACACCTCTATAAAATAAACTGAACCCTATTAAAGTAGATCAAAATAAAAATAAAACCATCATATATAACCTAATTATTTATGAACAAGTTTTAGCGTATATTAAATTTACTCTAAATTTGCTTTTAGTATTTGAGAAAGTGCTTACTAAAACCTCGTTGAAGCTTCACCGCATAAAGAAACCACTAAAAGTCTTTGTGGATTCTGTTGTATTTTACCGAAAGAAAGTTTTATTAAATGGGGCAGTTTTCGTTATATATCCTGTTTAATTTGATTGGCAATGTTCTTTTAAGGTTTGCTTTTCGATTTATTACCCAACTTTTAAAAGTGATAAAAAGCAGGATGAATATTGTTATTACCTATAATAAATTTTGCTATAACTATAAGCACAGGATAGTTTAATAATTTTAATGTCGCTATAGGAAACATTAATTTATATTTATTTTTTTTAAATTACGTTGAATGTCATGCATACGTTAAATAAATTACAATAACAATATAATTAACTTTAAATAATGTTTTATAATTATATATACACACGTTATTACATCACGTTATTGAATCCATTACATTTCATTAGCATTTCCAAAAAGAGAGGGAACTAAGTCGGTTGCAATAATTGTTACTTGCTAAAATCATGATCCTGTCTGGATTATTTTCCTATACAGACCAATTTATTTTAGATACACATAGTGGCTTCAGACCAAAGCGATCTGCCGTGTCTCCGAACTGCTGTCTTCGTCAAATGCAAGGAACAGTTATTGAAAGCAGAATATGCACATTGTCTTCGTTGATAAAAACACTTGACACAGTATATAGGTCTTGTAGTCTATATACATCTCCACCTGATAATGAAATAATCTCTGCTGGAGAATTTTCTGATTCGCAGATTGGAATCTTAAATGGGGTTTTGAGTAAAATTCGGTAAACCAGAAGATTGGCATGCAGCTAAAACTATACCTAGCTCAGGTTCATCAATCCCTTTTAGTAAAGGCAAAACTTCAGTGGGATTCGAAGAATTTTTCCTTTCGAATGTGGCATTCATGGCCGATTTGGCTGATTGATCACTACATGCTTTTGAACATCAAGGTTCTCGAAAATCACCACTAACATCACTATGGATATCTGGAAAAGCTCCAATTCGAAAATTCAAATTGGATCTGCCTGAAAGTTCAAAATATTCATCACCGAAAGCGTGTTTATTTACTGGCCAAATTCCAGGTCATTCAAATCCATGAACTGCATTTTTATGGTAAGCAGCAACATGGTAGCAGTTTTATGGTAAGATGGTGCTAGCAATCTGGCCACATAGAACTGACTAATAAGGCGTCCGGGATGAGCTTTTTGGAAAATGTTGTCCTCTCTTTCAAAGTGCGTTTTCAGTGGATCATACACGGCAACATCTGTGGTTGCATCTATGAGTAGTATGCGGCGCCAAAGACACTATTATCACATGGACCTTACTTGCATACTTAAGGGCAGGATAGTATTTTTGACTCTCGTGATTATCCGACAATAGTATGACGTCTTTTTCAGCTTTTGGGCGGACTTGTTCCACAAAGAAGTGCATCCAACTCAAGAAAACCTGATCTCCAGCCATTTAGAGTACAGGCGCTTTGAGTTCGTGGCTGAGCTCCATCCAGAAGCCCTGGCTGTATCTTCTTTCTTGCAAAAATCAGAAATGGTGGCTTCGATATTATTTATCTCTATCGCAGCTTTAATGTTTATTAAAATAGCTACTTCATCTCGATTGAATCATTTGGCCCTGGTAACAGATGTTGCTTCTAGGGTTTTCAGGGTTAAGTCAATATGACGAGACAGATAGCTTTGTAGCCAATCATCTCCAGTTCTTTCATGTTTATTCCAACTTTCTGGATATATCAACTTGTGACTTTTTGTGTATATGAAAGGTAAATTCTTAAATTCATTGCGAGTAAGTCCAAAGAACAGGCGAAATCAACTAAGCTCTACAGAAGGAGTTCCACATTTGACGTGCTTGTATAAGCTAGCGTACACTAACTCGTACTTTTTGGTTGTTCCTTTCATGGATTTTCGAGCTTTACATATATTTATGCTGTTTACATGAAATCTTCACTCCAAAAACCTTACGTCGTCTTTTTTTGTCCATTTACTTTTTGTCACTTTTGAGGTTATCCCGTTTCAAATAAAAACTATTACTCTGGGTCTCATTTTCTACTCAGTGTAAAAAACTGCATAAACATACATTATAACCACCCAAAAACAAAGAACGATAAATAAATAACTATCTTGTTATTAGCAAAATACTTGCCTTGATAGCTCAATATTTTTCAAACAAAAACACAAATTGGCGCCTCCTGGGCTACGACTGACGAACGTAGCTAGTAACGTGGCGATTGGCAAACGAATAATTTAAGCGTGGTGGGGAGTATTCACTTTGCCCAAGGTATTCGCTTTAACTGGACTTCCCATATATAGCAGTAGCCGAATCCAAGTTTATTCTTGTAACATTCAAGATCAGTGGGCGTGTGCTCTTTTGTGGCTGAAGAGACCTATTGTAGTTAAGATGATGCAACCACACTGCGGACAGTTCTCTTAATTAGCTGATATTGATTACTAATATTAACACTCTTTAATGTTTCATAGAGAGCATCCATGTAACGAAGTTTCTGACTTCCTTGTTTACTTTCACTTAGGATCAGTTTACCATATAAAGTATACGTCTAGAGACGATAGTCGTCCAGCTTTGCCAAGTATCTGACTGAACGTAGATGCCCTCTTCTCACGAGAACCTTCATCGACATGCAATTTTGCCCACTGAGAACTTCCTGGTTTGATTTTTTGTGGTACCCTCTGATCACCAATATAATAATAATAATAAGTTTATTTGCTATATCAATGATTACAATACAATAACTAAAATATACAATAATATAATTATAAAAATTATAATAAAATATAAATCCATTATTTTACACTAACATGTATTAATGATACGCAAAATGGAACTGAAAGCAATTAAAAAAGATCTAGTTTAGTTCCAGTTTTTTTTTAATTCAAACATATAAGAAATAACCGAGTAAATAAATGTGTCTATAATTTTTACAATTTATTGATCAATACCAATAGATAAGTAAACAATAACAGTAACAGTGACAATATATATATATATATATATATATATATATATATATATATATATATATATATATATATATATATATATATATATATATATATATATATATTACTTAAGGCAAGCACTCCCTGTATACGAGCAATCTTTCCTTGATCCAGACACGGATCATACACTGCATCAGCGTAGTTAGAACATGAAAGAACCCCAGAGAGTCCGTCAACTTGATTTTTAACATAGTAGATAAACAGTGTCGACGTGGATATAACATCTTTAAATTAGTATAGGCCTGCTTAATACACTTAATGATTTTTGGCCGGAACCTTGTGAACAACTCTTTTTAGAATATTATTATCTATCCATAATACAAAATTATTTAAATGTGGATCTGTAATTTTGGAAAAAAGCATATGACAGGACTTGGCTATGTTAATTTCAAGTTGGTGTTTATGGGAAAATTTACACAATCCTTCCAAATCATTTTTAACAGACTTCATAGCCTTCTCAATATCATTGGGGTAAAAAGAGTACAGAAGTTGGGTATCATCAGCGTACAGTTGTACAGAACAGTTATTGACCCAATCAGACATCCTGCAAGTGTACATACTAAATAGAAGCGACCTCAGTATAGATCCCAGAGGTATACCATTAATAATGTCTTTGCTACATGATTTCCCTTTGTTAGTAACAACATATTGCTTTCGATTCTTTAAGTAACTATGTAATAATTTAATTGATTGCTCAGAAAAGCCCAGATGATGAAAGATATAAATTAAAATACCATGATTTATGTTATCGAAAGCTCTTCTATAATCCAATAATATCATAACTAAAATTTTACTTACATCAAGTGCCCTAAAAAGGTGGTCTGTTATATTTAATAATGAAGTCGTACAACTAAATCCTAATCCTAATTCCCTAATACGAAATCCGGATTAATTATTTGGTAGTAAGTTGTATTGATCTAAGTACTGCTTAATTTGATAATTCATTATGTTTTCCAAGACCTTAGAAAGTACAGTAAGTATACTTATAGGTCTAATATCATTAAATGATTCAGGACTTAATAGTTTAGACAACGGCAATATTTTAGCAACTGTCTATTTTTCAAGAAACTCATACACAATATTCATACACAATAACATCATGTCCAAACCAATCCCATCAATTGCATTAGATTTAACTTCAAAAATATATTCCCTTACAATTTATTCCTCCGTTACTGAATGAAAATCAAACACAACCTCGAATGCAACCTTCGAGTGCAAGTTTTGCCTATAATATATTAAAATGTCAGTGTCAACTCCAGAGTGAATTTTTGAATGCTCCAGTAAGTTATTATTACTTTTATTTGGTACATTCAGTTTTTCTGGAATAGTCCAATTAAATGTCTTATTATAAATATTAAACCATTCCATAATATTTTAGTATTATTATCATTTTGGCCAATCAAAGTTTCTCAATATATTTTTTTCTCATTAAGTATAGCGATATTGGTTTGATTTCTTAATTCACAATAATAATCCCAATGTGACCTGCTCCGAATTTCCCCGAATTTTGTATACGCTTTATCTTTTAATTTAACTATAATTCTGATCGTGTCAGTAAACCACGGCATATTCCGTTAGTTTACCTTACGAACGTCAAATATATTTAATAAAGTTTTATTGAGAAATTATATCTTCAGGTTGACACTAGACATATAAACAATCGCTGTAAAATCTGTTATATTTAAAAAATTAATCCATAAATCTCTATCGATAGATTTTAAATTTCGATACAACACATTTGTTCTTGTCCTGTCCATCACAAAATTAAGTATACAACACACAATTAGATGATCAGAAACGGTCGGCCCCAGATCAATAGTGTTACTTTTGCGATTATGCCGATCAGCGGATTCGATTATATGATCAATCAATGTAATACTAGTATTGGTGGTTCTGTTTGGAACGGAAAGAGTCTGTTTTAAGTTTAAGGTTTCTAAGCAATCAATGTACTTGGCAGTAAATAAATTTGATTCTAACATATTTATATTCATATCACCTCAACAAAAAAAAAAATTCTTACATGTAAGTTTAGAAAACCGAAAATATCTGTCTCTGATGACGTTGATGTGTTCTTTCAAGAACTTTCAGGTGTTCCCTGTAGGGAACCTACGATTCGCAGTGATAAATAAGCGAAAGCACGATCACAGCTAGGTACAAGGCCACCTTCAAGGACAGGTCACTCTTTCTGAAACATTTATAAAAGTTTATAAAAGAATCTAGAATCATAGCTAATTCGATTGGGCGTTTCGGTGGTCTCGTCTGCTTTAGAATTGACGAGACTACCCAAGCAGTTAAAATATTCCACTGTTGATATTTGTTTGTGTGAGGCGATGAATTACCACGAATAATCATAGTTTTAGTTTTATTTATGTTCACCTTAAGACCTGATGTTTCATCTGCTGAGATTTAGCAGGATTAAAGAGACCCCTATCGGTCCTATAGCGTATAGCAACGCCTCTATCCTCCAACATTTTGTCAACGAAAATCATCAATGTTATCATGAAATGTTAAATACCAAGTCTCTAAATATGAAACCGTAATTTGCCCACAGATGGCTTTGGTTGTCAATGTAGTTACCGTCAAACAGCGTTATTAGCGCCGCCATGTCCTTGTTGACATCTGACAAAGATTTTCAACTCACAACAATATAAGTTTCATACAACAGCATAATTTGTAATAGCATTGAACATGTCTAATTTTGTGCCTGAAAACTACGCTTTGCGCACAGCAATGATTTTCTTTTACCATTTGAAGAAATCTGCTGCAGAATCGCATCGAATGCTTGTCTTATGATGATCATGCTCTTGGTAAATCGCAGTACTTTGAGTGGTTTAAAAGTTCAAAAGTGGTGATTTTGACCTGAGAAATGACGAACGTGGAAGACCATCGAAAAAATTTGAAGACAGTGAATTGCAAGCATTGTTGTATAAGGATGACGCCCAAACACAACTCGCGGATTGATTAAATGTGACACGAGAAGCCGTCTCTATACGTTTTAAAGGCATGGGAAAGATCCAGAAGATGGGAAAATGGGTTCCACATGAACTGAATGAAATACTGCAGGAAAACATCTAAATCAGTTGCGAAATGCTGCTCGCCAGGTACAAAAAAAGTCATTTGTCCATTGAATTGTGACTGGCATAAAAAGTGGATATATTTTGAGAATCTCTAGGGTAAAACATCATGGGTAACTCCAGACGAACCATCGCCATCGACAGCAAGGCTAAATCGCTATGGGCGCAAGACAATGCTCTGTGTTTAATGGGATCAGATTCATTCTGACAGCAAATTATCGATTTGAATCAAGCTTTGCGTGAAAAACGACCAAAATATCAAAAAAGGCAACACAAAGTGTTGTTGCTTCATGAGAATATACCATCACATACAGCAAAACTAGTCAAGAAAACGATTGAGGCGTTTAGTTGAGAAATACTTTTGCATGCGGCTTCTCACCAGACTTGTCTCCGCCCGATTACTACTTATTTGCATCGATGTGATACGCACTTGCTGAGCAGCGCAATGTATGTTCCCTACCTACAAAAATGTACGAAAACGGCTCGATGACTGGTTTGCCTCAAAAGAGTAACAGTTTTCTTAGCGTGGCATCCACAAATTGTCAGATAGGTGGGAAAAATGTATTATAGCTAGCGATGGGCAATACTTCGAATAAAATAATTTTTAATATTTTCATACAATAAACGTGTATTTTCTATTCAAAAATTCCGGTTTCATATTTACATACTTGGTATAACTGGGTTCCTAACGCAGCCCTGTCTGCCACCAGTGGCGATTTTAAAACGATATGTCATTTTACAGTTGTTCGACACTATAGTTCTGTTATTAACATAAAAACTTTTACAGATGTTGATGAGCTTTTGAGGAATGCCGAACTTTACCATAATCAACCATAGGGTACCTTTATTTACAGGGTCGAATATTTTTTATATAATAATATAAATATACAATATCAACGAAGGTAATGTGCATATTTTAATGTTCAATACATTTTTCTTGAAGTTGACGGGGGTAGAAAACCGAGTTTATGTTTGATCGCTTTGGTCTGAAGCCATTCTGTATATCCGGAATAAATTGATTAATATAATAGAGCAATCTGGTGATCGCAATTTTTGCAACTACCTTACTATCTACTGCTTGCAACGAAATAACCCTAAAACACTGGGGAACAATTTGAAAAATAATTTCTGTTGAGTTCGATATTTCAGCTGTTTTATACGTAAATTGACATGCTAATTCCAAAACTTTATTTAGTTTTTTTCAATCACGTCAAGTTTCTTCTCTAAAGTTGTTGCGCATCCGACTAAGCTTGGTGAATCACAGAAGTCGACCTAGGAGTGGGGGCGTGAGTGACATTGCGTCATCCAAAACTAGTTCGGTCAGTTACGCATGAGATGCTAAGGTACGCGGGTCTGTGTCGCTCTGATATAGTGAAGTCAAAGTATACATACACAACTACAGATTTTCGTTATGTCTGCCTCTGGTAGTTCTCGTCGTACGTGCTTAAACAGCTCTGATTCATTTTGTTATATATGTGGCAGTTTTACCATCCCCATTCAACTGACTAATATTAGTACATGTGTCAGGCTATTGACACATGTACTAATATTAGTCCTATTTTGCTTATTTTAAAGTGAAAATAGGTGACCAAGATAAATCATGGGCCCCTCATAAAGTGTGCAAGTAGTGTGTAGAGTGTTTACGAATGTGGATGAAGAGAACACGTAATAAACTTTCGTTTGGTATATCAATGGTTTGGCGAGAGCCCAAAGATCACTTAAGTGATTGCTACTTTTGCATAGTGAAAACCCCAGGATTCAAAAAGAAAAACAAACATGAAATTGAGTACCCTAGTTTACTGTCAGCTATACGCCCTTTGCCTCATTTAGCTGAAATTTCAGTGCCAGAATTATCTTCTTTAGAAATACAAGAATATGACTCAAATGAAGATTGAATTGACTCCACCGACAAAGAATTCAAAGTTTCCAATGATTCTGTTCGTAAAGGATTGAATCAACATGAATTAAACGATTTAGCACGAGATTTGGGACTATCCAAAAAAGCATCGGAATTATTAGCATCAAAACGGCACGATAAATATTTGCTTGACAAAGGAGCTAAAGTCACTTACTATCGATCCAGAGAAAGTGAATTTAGGTAGTACTTCAGAAATAATGACGGATTTGTATATTGCCAGAACGTAGGAGGTTTAATGAAAGAATTGGCCATTTCTAACTATAACGCAACTGAATGGCGATTGTTTATAGATAGCTCAAAGCGTAGCTTAAAGTGTATTCTCCTACATAATGGAAATTTATACAGTTCAGTCCCAATAGGTCATTCAGTTTCTTTGCGTGAAGAATATGGCGACATAAAGAAAGTCATTGCCTTGTTGCAATATAACATGCACCAATGTATCATCTGTGTTGACCTTAAAATGGTCTGTTTCCTTCTTGGCCAGCAACGCGGGTATACCAAGTATCCCTATTTTTTGTGTATGTGGGACAGCAGAGCTCGTGAGAAGCATTGGGTGCTATTGATCTGAACACCAAGATCTGACCTAAGACCTGGTGATCCAAACATTTTAAATCAGCCACTTGTCGACAGAAAAGACATTGTATTTCCGCCTTTGCATATAAAATTATAAAACTAAAACCTTGCATATAAAAAAGGCTTTGTCAATTGAAGGAGACTGCTTTAAGTATATCATTTCGACATTCCCTAGCCTGTCATATGAAAAGATAAAGGCTGGTGTGTTTGATGGTCCACAGATTCGGCAACTCGTTAAAGATGAAAACTTCACTGAAACAATGACCGAACTTGAAAGGAATGCTTGGTTGGCTTTTAAAAATATTGTTAAAGACTTTCTTGGAAATACACGAGCCCCGAATTACATCGAAATTGTTCAACAACTCTTGGAGAGCATTTCAAAGCTTGGTTGCAACATGAGCATCAAACTGCATTTCTTACATAGTCATCCTGCTAATTTCCCAGAAAAGTTAGTGCTATTAGTGATGAACGGGGCAAGCGATTCCACCAAGATCTAAAGGCTATGGAAGCGCGGTATCAAGGTAGATGGGATGCCAGTATGATGGCTGACTACTGGTGGAGCATCAAGCGAGAATGTCCACAAATTGAACACTCCAGGAAAAGTTATAAGAAGAAATTTTTACCATAATATCTTATATTTATTTTTTGTATAAACACCATTTAACTTTTAATGATATGTTAACCTCTGTATAAATAAAATATTCTAATCTATTTGGTCAGATCTCATCTTATTTCCTTTCGTACGTACACTTTTAAGGTAAAATGAGGGGTATGCTGTAGCTTAAGAACTTGACGTGATAGAGAAAAACTGTGAATATTTTTGAATTCAGAGATGAGAAATTAGTCAAAAACAACGCACACATTCAAATCAAGAAAATTGCTGTTCCCCAGTGAAATTATAGCAGTCGGCTTGGTTCCCCCTCTTATTGGAAAGTGCTAAGAATATATGATCGGGTCAATAACGTGATAGTAATGTTGTATATGCAATTACCAAAAATTAATTGAAATTAGTTTTGTTGTTATTAAAATTTATTTAACGAATCCGTAATATTTGGAGTAATTTCGAAAAAGAAATATAAATTAATGTGTCCTAGAGCGCCGTTAAAATGACTAAACTGCCTTATGTTTATAGTTATAGTAACATTTATTATATTTTAGGTAATTATGACATTCATCCAGTTTTATTATCTCTTTTAAAAGTTGCGTTATAAATTGAAAAGCAAACCTTAAAACAGCATTGCCAATCAAGTTAAACAAGATACATAACCAACGCTGCGCTATTTAATAAAACTTTCTTTCGATAAAATAAAACAGACTTTACAAAGACTTTTAGAGGTTTCTTTATGCGGTGAAGCTTAAACGAAGTTTTAGTGAGTACTTTCTGAAATGCCAAAAGCTAATCTGGAGTAAATTTAATATGCGCTAAAACTTGTTCATAAATAATTAAATCATATTTGATGGTTTTATTTTTATTTCGATCAAATTTTATAAAATATATATAAAGGTTCAGTTTGTTTTATAGGGAGGTTTTTTTCACTTCAGCAAGGCGTTTTTTGCACAATTGTTTCTAAATAAAATGCTTGTAATATGTTTTGAAATGCTTAGGTTTTTGTTAGTATCCACACTTATATATCCAATACAATATGTTTTTACTTTGTTATATATCACTTTTATTTTATAATTTGTATGGCAATAGTTTCGTAAAACAATGTTACATTATCAAACACTAATTCAAGTTAAACTCATCAAACATTATTTTAGAACTGTTTATCATTTGTACATAATTTTATACTTTTATCGGGGTTAATTTTTTTTACAATATTTTAAATAGTGGGGAATTTTGGAGATCTGTCTGATCGTTTAATAACTGTATAGACGAATCTTTATAATCTTTTGCTTTTTGGCGCAGTAGATAAAATGTTTAAATTTGTAATCTATGGAAAAATATGCCCGGTATCTATGAAATGGTTCACAAAATTAGAATTTTGTTTCTTTTATTAGTACACAGATTTGTGTTCTTTGAATCTGATCTGAAAATTTCGGCCCGTTTATCCCACATAGTAGCTACTGCACTTGTTGCAACTGAACATATAAACTGCAGATTTTTATTTTGTGATGTTTAGTCTTTGGCTTACTGGTTGACTGGGGGCTTTTAAAAACTATTTGCAAATTATGTTCCCTCAAAGAGCGAGCTTGTAATAATCTGTTTGTTTTATTATTGGATATACTTGATGAATTAATAATTGTTTCCGTTTTTTATTTATTAAGTAATATTTTTTATTGAAGCCGTTATTTTGTGCTATTAGTTTTATTTTTTGCAGTTTTATTTTTCGATTATTTTCGGATAATGGAATTGTAAAAACTCGGTAGACTTATATGGTACATCTTTATGTGTAATGGAGTGGAGTGTAATTATTTTGTTATATCTGAATATGTGGGTTTTCTATAGATATTAAGTTCTAGTTTATTATTTTGTTTGGATATTGAAAGGTTTATAAAATTTATGGTTTGATTTTATTCTTTTTTCAGTGAAAATTGAAAATGTTATTTTTAGATGGATTATATTTAAATGCTTTAATGGTTTTTTCAATTTATCTGTTGTTTCCAGTATAATGAACCAAAATGTCGTCTGCATATCTAAACCTAAACAATATATTTTACAGCCACAGTCAATGGTGAACGGGATAAATACATGATTCAAAACTTTTTGGTACTTCAATTTGAAGAGCAAGGATTGGATAATATGCGGTTCTAGTATGATAGTGCTGCAGCATACATCTTATGTCAAACAATCAACATTTTGGAGAACATTTCCCTTGTCGTATAATTTTTCGAAATGGACATTTATTGTGGCGCCCTAGATCGACTGATTTGACGCCTCCAGATTATTTTTTATGGAGTTTTTTTAAGGAAATGGTTTTAAAGTTTTAACCATAACATTACTCTAAACCATTTTATGGAATAAACTTTAAACCATACAGTAACTCAACGCAACATCGGTGCCAAAAAATGCTGCATTAACAGCTATGTTGATAAAGGTTATACAAAATGTGTTAAAAAGGACCCAAAGTTGCATTACCACACATTTGATTGACAATTTTCTAAAGTTAATCAACCAAAAATTTAAAGACGGACTATACTTATTATACAGGTTAACAAATTTCATCTTTTTTGAGTTTACATGAAAATAGATGTATATGAAGTATTTTGTAGTCCTAAATCTGAAAACGATAAGCTAATTACTGTAACACGTACAGTTTTTTTGTTACAGGGGGTCGGTGGTGCGGAAGAAAAGGAAATGGCATATTTTTACAATCTAATATTTATTTAATATAGATATTTAAAACATGTTTAATTTATGCAAAGACATTACTGAGGATTATATGAGTAAAAAATATATTATATGAGATGTCATACAGCGACAAAAACTATCACTTTTTGCTCTAATGTTCTGTAGCATTATCTCTTTTTAAAAACCAGCAGTAGTTGACCAACATAGATGGGTTCCAGCATCTCTGGTATCTTGCTTCCATTGTCCTGATGTCTTGGTGAAACCTCCCTCCTTTTTCATCGCTTACTGCATCCAAATTTTTCGAAAAAAAATCTAAATGGAAGTGTAAAAAATGCATTTTTAAGTTGCATTTTTTGTTGACCAGAAATCATTTCACTACACTTACAAAATACTTCCACTTCCTGCTAATTCATTTTTAATTTTTCTTAAAAACGGAAATCACCTTGAGGCTTCTTTATTTGAGGTTCTTATTTTGTCTTCGTTAGAACCCACGATTTACTCCCATATAGAAGAGTAGGTATAAAAATTGCTTTATACATTTTAACCTAACCTTACTTTCACCTCTTCGGATCCCTACAATATAAACCGATCGATAACCGCTTCACGTCTTTTGAGAAATCGAAAAAGGCTTAATGATCCTATCACATAAAACTAGCATAGTTTTTTCGATCTGGAATTCAATAATTACCTGAAAGGTTGCAAACTTTTATAAAAGGAAATGGAGATTACCTCAGAGATTAAGTTGGTATTTAACTTTTCCATAAATAAATATGAACGCTTTTATTATATATATTTTATTTATATCGATGATATTGCTTTTAGCTATTCCCCTTTCAGCCATCCTTTCATTATCGCGCAGTATCTTTAAAAGCAATTTTAATGTGGTTTACCCTGAACCATGTCAGTTATGTTAGTAATCTTTACTTTTTGACTTCAGATATATTAATATTAAAACTATATTTTATACGAAAACATTTTATATTATTGGATGAAACTTTCTAGCTTTAGTGGTTTCAATAAGATCTTGTTTTAAATTTTAATAAAATAAATGTTTGCTTTATATATATGTTTTGACGAATGTTTTCACGGGTGCGAAATGTAATGATAGTTTCTCGGGTATCCCGTGGTAGCTGAATGTCCACTGATGGACGGTTTCGCTGACGTTGCGATAGAATCTCATCCATCATTTTCAAAACACCGTCGATTTTCGATGTCATCATTTTCGAAACACTGTCGAGTAAACGCCTTTGAAAATGATGGATGAGATTCCATCGAAACGTCAGCGAAACCGTCCATCAGTGGACATTCAGCTACCACGGGATACCCGAGAAACTATCATTACATATATATATATATATATATATATATATATATATATATATATATATATATATATATATATATATATATTTAAAAACGAATTTATCTGTCGATATTGGCAGTTGTCGCCATGGCAGGGCCGGGTACACACGCATGTACCCGGTGCAATGACAATATTGTCGGGAGAGTAAAATTCGTGGCGTGCAAAGTGTGTGATAATAAATATCATTTACATTGTGTTAACATCAAAGAGCCAATATCTAAAGCCATAAATGACTGTAAAAATTTGTTTTGGGTATGTGATGGATGTCTGTCAGTATTTGAGGTGAATGTTGATCTTAGTAATAGATTAAAAAGGTTGGATCAACATACTGAGGAGTGTAAGGTGAATACAGAGAAATTATTAAATAATTTGCAACATAATGACATCTCGACTCCACAAGGAAAATCATGGACAGATATTGTAAAAAAAATAAATCCTTCGTTAATAATTAGACCGAAAAATAAGCAACAAAATAGTACTACGACGAGGAATGCGATTACGGAAAAAATTAATCCGTCCAATTTATCGGTAGAAATAAACAAATTAAAATCGATAGGTCAGGGATCCGTTATGATTCAGTGTAAGGATGACGATTCTCTGAAGAAACTGCAAATAACAGCAATAGAAGAATTATCCGATAATTATGAGGTAGAAATACCTAAATATATTAACCCCACAATAATTGTGGTTGGCGTTCAAGATAAATATATTGCAACTAATGAAGACTTTTTAGAGCGCATAAAAAATCAGAGTTTTCTTAAAAATACAGATCTGAATATTGAAGTAGTTCGAAAATATATTCCTAAAGGGAATAAACTGTGTAATATAATACTGGAGGTGTCGGCAGAGATCTATAAGTGCATGTTGAGTAGTAAGAGAGTTTTCTTTGACTGGGACAGTTTTCCAGTCTATGAATATTTGGGAGTGCTGCGATGTTACAAGTGTTGGAAGTATGGACATAAAGCGGCAAAGTGCAGTCAACAAGATGTTTGTCATTTATGTAACAAACATAAAGCATAAAATAACAATCATAAAAGCTCAGAATGTAATTAAAATACAAAGTAGTGTACTAATTGTAAATTTGCACATGATGTCCTGAAGATACCACATATTAAATATGATCACACAGTGTTTGATAAAAATTGCGAATGTTATAAACGAGCTGTTGAAAGAATGAAGAACAGAGCTAAGTATGCGTAGTAACCACTTGATTGCTTCAGTACGTCCACTAGCAATATAGATATATTGCATAATAATATACAGGGAATGACGACCCACATGTTGCAGCTGAGGCAGTTTGTAGAAGATAGAAACCCATGGATCTTGTATGTTACTGAAACTCATGTAACACGAGATGTAGAAGAGAACGAAATTAACATAACTGGATATACGGCTGTTGTCTGTTATTCGGATAGTCGTCATACGGGGGGTGCTATTATTTATATTAAATCTGGCTTGAAATATTGGGTGGTTTCTGTCGAGACAGTTCTAACCAGTTACTGGGTCGTAACAGTTAAGATACAGATAAATAAGCTGTTTTTCTTGGTAGCGGCCTGCTATAGATCGCCTAGTGCCTCTGTAGATGACTTTTTAAACTATTTGGAAGACAATCTAAGTGAGAATGAATTTCAAAGAAATAAAACCTTTCTTCTGGGTGATATAAATATCGATTTATTGAAGAACAGCAGTGAGACTAGAAGGTTGAAAGACATTATCAGTGGAGCAGGTTTCACACAGATTGTTACTAGGGAAACCCACAATAGTGGTATCTCACAAACACTGATTGATCACATAATTACCCATGATTTTGGAGCTGTGGAGTTTGTTAGAGATTTTCCGATGATAAGCGATCATGAGATTATTGGTACCGAGTTTAAACTTCAGGGTATTGTATGTGAAACACCTCAACATACGTATGCTCGGAATCTGAATGAGCAAGCAGTCTCGAGGCTGATTACTGAGTTGATAAGGAATGATTGGGACTACAATTCCATTGACGTTAGTAAATTATATGTTGATTTTATGCAAACTCTACATGATGCTATTGATATGGCTGCTCCCTTAAAATTAGTACAACCTAGAAAGTTCCCTTGGATGAGCAAAGAGCTAAGAAATGCTCAAGTTGAGATGGACAGAGCGTATAGAAAGCTTTTTTTTCACAAAGAATGAACATGATTGGAGAATTTTTAAGCAGAAAAGAAATATTGCACTGTCCATGATGCGACTTGAGAGGAAAAAGTACCTTAATAATAATATCGGTGCTTGTAGGGGGGGCGAGAGGAAGATGTGGAGAACAATAAAGGATTTGCTGGGCAATGGTAAGGGGCGTGCCGATTTTTCGCGAATCGACTTTGATGCTCACTACGGACCTACGGAGGAGAACTTCAATAACTTTTACTTCGATAGTTTGAATGAAGTAGAACAGCGCATCGCAGAGCAGGACTGGAGCAGTGATGTCAAAGTATGCAAGACTCACGATTTTTCTGAGTTTAAACATGTTACTCTAAACAAATTAAGAAAAGTTGTGTTTAGTTTAAAAAGCAGAAGTACGAGTGACAATGAAATTACGATAAGGTTAATGAAAAAAAAAATTGTGTCATCGGTTATCCTTTATTGTACTTAATTAAGACAAGTTTTGAAACGAATACATTTCCTGAGGACTTAAAAACCAGCATTATTGTACCAATTTCAAAAATATCAAAGCCTAGTATACCAAGTGACTTTAGACCAATTAATTTATTACCTGTTGTTGATAAAATCATTGAGCCTGTAGTATGTACAGAGTTGAAAACTTATTTTGAAATCAATAAATTGTTATTTTCTGCTCAATCAGGTTATAAGACAAAACATTTTTGTGAGACGGCTATTCAGTATGTATGCGCAACATGGAGGAGCGATATAAAGGTCGGAAAAACTGTGCTTAGTGTATTTATTGATTTAAAGCGAGCATTCGAAACTACTGACCGGGATATACTGTGTAAAAAATTATTAAGTTATGGTGTAAGATCGAAAGCCTTAAAATGGATCAAGAGTTACTTAACAGACAGACATCACTGGACGAGGGTTGAGGGAAAAGTGTCGGCAAAGAGGGAAAGTGCGTGGGGAGTAATAATTCCTCAGGGTAGTGTTTTAGGCCCGTTGCTGTATTTGATATATATCAACGATATTTCTACAATATTGGATAAATGTTTTATTAGTCTTTTTGCAGATGATACTCTCATACCTGTGTCTGGGTATAATTTGCCTGAGATGGTTGAAACATTGAATAGTGAACTGGCAATACTATTTAGATGGCTATGCAAAAATAAACTTAAACTAAACGAACTGAAAACAAGGTGCATGGTGATAGGGTCTAAAGCAAACTGCAAAAAATTTAATGAGTTAGGGTTAAAAATAAATATAAATAATTGTGATATTGAAATTGTAAATGAAATTAAATTCTTAGGAGTACTGTTGGATCCTCAGCTAACATTTTGTAATCATGTCAGTTATCTATGTAGAAAGATTGGGACAAATAGGGTTCTTTAGTCGTATATCGTCACATTTATCACCATGGTCCAAGAGGCTTGTATATAATATTATAGTTTTACCCCATTTTACCTATTGTATGTCTGTGCTGATATCATGTAATAAGGGGAGTATTGGTAGACTTCAAATACAGCCGAACAAGGCTATGCGTGTTCTATTGAACTGTAATAGGTATACACCGATAGAGGTAATGTTGCGGTCATTGGATTGGTTTTCAGTTGCGCGGGCCATTGAATGGGCTAACATTCGATTGATATATAAAATAAAACATAATTTGTTGCCCCATTATTTGAATACTTTTTTGGTACAAAGAGTAAATATGCATTCTTACGATGTCCGTTCTAAGAATAATTATGATGTACCAATTGTGAGAACTACTGCTCTCCAGAAGACATTGTTTTGGGAAGGTGTTTGTCTCTTCAATGCTTTGTCCGCTCACATAGGGAGCGCTCCTAATGTGCATGTATTTAATAGACTGTTAAATTATTATTTGAAGCAATAGAGTGTTTTATCATTTGAACAATGTTGGTTATTGCCTTTTGATTGTATTCTCTTTTGTTAAGATTTTTTAAAATTTTTCTTACTTTTATTTTTTTTTTGTATATTGATTTTGTTTTGTTACTATTAGCTGCATATGCTAAATAAAGTGTGTATTTATTTATTTATTTAGAACTTTTTTTCTATAATACAGGTCGACATGATTTTTGTAGCATTAATGAGAATACACTTTTTGCGTTTTAGTTAGGTAGTTACTAACACACCTTTTCAAAGAATGGCCTAGCACATCAAATTTTCATATAAATTATTTTAACTGACCTTGGACTTGACAATGTAGTAATTACGACTAGACCATAGAGGGAGTATTTCCACAGTATTCTACGATAGTAGACAGTAGAACAGGAGGGCAACAAAAGAACATTACAGTAAGAAAGATTAGACTCATAGAAGTTATTTTGGACCTAGTACTTCAAACATAAAATATGTCCTCCTTGTTAACCCAAAAAAAGAGGCTTCTTTCGCCTCTCTATATTAAGCTTGGACTAACGTAAAACTTTGTCAAGCCATGGACAAAGAAGGTAATCACGTACCTAAAAGAAGTATTTCCTGAATTAAATGACGCAAAATTAAAATAAGACATATTTAATGAACCTCAAATAAGGAAGCTGCTAGGTGGTATATATATATATATATATATATATATATATATATATATATATATATATATATATATATATATATATATATATATATATATATATGGTGTCCCATAACTTATCCCCCATAAAGCAATGAATAATAAGTTGGGGGGATAAGTAGACATGAAAATAAGAGGATTTAGTCAATAAATGTGTTGGCAAATGTTAGAAATTAAAACGATACAGGTTGTTGAAAGTCAAACTAAAATGTTAGAAAAATTGAGATAATTTAAAAAGGGTTGAAGATATCAGGTTCAAAATTGGGTCAGTAGGGTTTTCAAAGGCGACAAATCCGAATTTGGTAATAGCTTGAGCCTAGTTCCTAGAGAGCGCTTGCTACTTGCTTTGTGAGGAATTGACTCGCTCATATTTTGTTTACCCTATAAAGCTGGAAATATTTTGACTTCAAAATGGAGAAGATTTCCTTAAAAAAGGTACCCTTGGTCAATATCGATATCTCACCCCATTTGCGAGATATTCATGTTCGAATATTCCATTGCACATCTTGTTGATGGCCGAAAAATATGCAATTCACAAAGTGTGCCTTGAATGTTGTGTAGACATTATTACTTTTCGATGACAACTGCCAAGGTTTTCTATCTCTCCTATTAAACGTAGGTGGAGTTGATACTAAATAATTTGTAAAAAATGCCCAGACTTATTCAGTTTCCTAACCGTGATTTAAAGGATATGCTCTGCGTTTTGAAGCACAAGTAAATTACAATAGTCGCGCTGCAGTTGAAGGTATGAAGAGCTCTGTCCAACCAGAATCATCCCAGATCGACAAATTTTTATTCAGTTTGGCGAAACAGGTTCGTTTTATTACAACAATCCTGGTGGACGGCCGAAACGTATAACTGTAGAACACCGTATAACTGTATCGCGGAAAATCCTGAAGTACGCACTAGACGTTTGGAGTTTCTCTATAAAGAAAAATTGTTTCCATACCATTTTTCCGCCCGTTCAAAATTTATTACCACAAGATTTACGAACTAAATCAGAATTTTTTCAAAATCCACTACATAACAAAAACGAAACAAGACCCCATGTTCCTGAAAAAAAGATATTGTTTACTGACGATGGAACTTTTACCACACACGGATTTTTAACTGGCGGAATAATCATTATTACGCCCTCGAAAATCCACACCTACCAAGAGAGCGACATTTCAAGCACGAATTTTCAATCAACATTTGGTGCGGCATTATTGTCATTTTTTAATCGGCCCATTTGAGTTTCCGCAAATACTGAATGGAGATCAAAATGTGCAGTTTTTAGAAGATAATTAATTAGACCTTTTGGACGGTATTGCAGTGCGAAATCATTTGAATCAATTTTTTCCACATCGATGAATTGGGCGGAGGGGTGAGTTACCTTGGCTTCCTCATAACCCAGACATTAATCCGTTAGACTTTTATTTGTGGGATCATATGAAATCTTTAGTTTACCATGATAAAATCGATACTCGAGACAAACTTTTACAAAAATTTCAGCCAAAAAGCGGCCAATGTTATTAGAAATGAAGAAAATATCTTCTTAAACCTGAGGCGTCACTTAACAACGTTAACAACGGTTGTATCACGAGTAGGAGAATCACAGATGATTATGTCACAATTGTTGTTATCACAGGAAATTGACTAGTTTGCTATCACTTTGCTACAATCATTGGAGTGAAAGCGAAGCGCCTGAAATAGCTATATCTTGGTAAAATAATTTATTTCTTTTAGGTAAGCAAATGTGTTACACATGTTGGCAGAGAAAAGATTTTTGGTAAGATCTTGGCTTAAGCCGAAGAAAGATCTGAGAGGAGATAAGACCGTGCAGTCAGTCAGAATGTGTTTGATTGTTAGAGGACCATTTCAATATTCGCAGAGGGGAGGGCCTTCTCGTTTTAGCAGGAATTCATGAGAAAATCTGCAGTGGCCTATCATGAGTCTTATCCATTTAACTGTGGCTTTTCTATCCCGCAGTAGCTCTGGAGGGGATTGGGAGAATGAAGGTTTAAGGACTCTCAGTTTGTTTGGTCTCTCAGGATCATCCCAATATGACTGCATTGAGATTTGTGCAAAAGTTTTTGCAAAAGAGAGATGGTGTTTTGGGTGGAAGCTGCGCATGTATGGTAGTCCGTGCTCTAGTGAGCGCTTTGCGAGCTAGTCAGCTTCCTCATTACTTTTGATGCCCTTATGACTAGGGCACCAAACAAAAAGAATAGAAGAATCCTGAGAGATGATGTCTTCTACAAGATCTGTAATTTGTGCAATAACTGGATGAGAAATGAAGCGATTTTGAATCATGAGCAGAGCATTTTTGGAATCAGAAAATACAATCCAGGAATTTTCAGGATTTAATCTGATATATAAGAGACATTTTTCTATTGCTACTAATTCAGCAGTAAGTATACTGGTTGAAGTCGGCAGTCTGAATCCTGAAGTGGTTCTATTGAATACAAAACCGCAGCCAACTCCTTGGTCCATCTTAGATCCGTCTGTAAAAATTGATTGGCATGGCGAATGGGTATCGAGTAAAGTGTTTATAATGGATTTATATATGGAGGAACTCATGGATTCTTTATCATATTTTAATAGAGAGAAGTCTACCTGAATTGGATGAAGCAACCAAGGAGGCGAAGAAATAGAACGGATTGGAATAGGGACATGCAGTTGTATATTTGACTCCATTAATAATTGTTGAAAAAGGATTCTGGGGTCGTGGACCAAATTGTGAGTAGATGGAAAATGGAGGATAGGGGGGGGGGATGGAAAAATGACTGATAGCCAGGGATGAATGGTCTTTGCCAGAGATATGTACCATATTTTAAGAGAAGGTATTTTCTTTTAGTGGATAAGAGCTCTAAACTCGTGATACAATGTACGCTGGGGATTGGACTAGTGGGGAATGCGCCAGTTATGAGTCTTAAGGACGTGTTCTGTATGACATCCAAAGAGCCCAACTAGGATTTAGATTGTATAGTTTATGTAAACAGTGGTGATCCGAACCCCAAGTATTGTTTGAGAGCATCTTAAGTATTCCCATGTTCCGAGCACATTTAGCTTTCAAATAGTGAATGTGGTCTTTCCAAGATAGTCTATAATCAAATGTGAGACCTAAGAACTTATGACACGGAACTGTGGGGATAATATTGTTTGATAGAGTGATGGCGTGTAAGCGAGGACAATTGCGTCTTCTACAGAAATGAACAACTGTTGATTTTTCAGAAGAGAGCAAGAGACCTGTGGAATTGGACCATTTTCTCAGAGAAGTTAGATTTGACTGAATGATTCTTTCGCAGACTCTTGAATTGGGTGAAGAATAGTATAGCAGGAGTTCATCAGCATAAAGTCTGGGCGAGATCGTAGGGCTGAGATATCTTTGGATATTATTCATTGCTATATTAAAAAGAGTGGGGCTCAGTACTGAACCTTGAGGGACACCATTTAGTAGTGGGAATTGATCAGACATATGTCCGTTAATCCTGACTGCAAAGAATCTATCAGCGAGGAAATTTGAAATAAATTTGGGAAGCCGTCCTCTGAAACCCCACTTATGTAGGGTGTTCAGGATCGTGGGTCTCCATACCGTATCGAAAGCACTAGAGATATCTAAAATAGCTGCAACTAGGGAATTTTTCCTCTGAAAGATGGTCCAGATATCATTGTGAAAAGCCATAAGATGATCTAGGGTGGATCTTGATTGTCTGAAGCCTAGTTGATGTGGATCTAGCAAATGATGGAATTCTAAGTGCTATGTAAGGTGATTGTTGACCATTCTTTCGAAGATTTTATCTAAATGATCTGTTAGCGAGATTGGTCTATAGCTACTAGTTAAGGAGCGAGGTTTACCAGATTTGTGTAAGGGAATCAGGATAGATTTTTTCCAAGCAGAAGGATAGGTGCCACTATTCCAATATCCGTTATATAAATCCAGTAACTTTTCTAATGCAGCTTGAGGAAGGTTACGTATCATGGGGACTAGAACAGAATCAGGGCCCGGTGCACTGTTTCTGCTTCTAGAGAGAGAATATAGAAGTTCGTCAAGACTAAAAGGGAGATTGTAATGCTGTAGGGGAGAGCCTTCAACGTCGAAATTTACAATTTGAGAGGACCTATGATTTCGCTGAGAAAGACTTATGTGATCGTCTCCCGATACTTCAAAAAAGAATTTTGCAAAGCAATTTGCAATTTCGACTCTGTTGGAGATCCACTTGTTGTCGTATATTAAACCTTGAATTGATTGAAGAGGTCTACCTCGGAATCTTTTAATTTTATGCCAAAAGTTGCCACTACTAAGAGTTGAGTTTATAGAACCGACGTAGTCAGACCAGGAAGTTCTCTTAGAATTTTAAATTATCCTACGAGCTTTTGCACGACATCTCTTATAGTGGATGAGATTTTCCAGGATGGGACAGTATTTAACGCGGTTTAAAACTGACTTTCTCTCTCTGATCGCAGCTTTGCATTCATCATTCCACCAGGGGACTGGAGATTTAGATGAATGCTGGTATTAGCAGCAGATAGGATAGAGGAAACAAAGGATTCTAATGCTAGATCCTCATCAACGAATTCTAAGTTCGAAAGAATGAAGTCATCACGAAATTTGGACCAGTCTGCTTTGGAAACGTTATAGGTTTTTCTGGGCAGATTAGAGTCGTGCCATTCAATAAGGGAGGTTTTGATTGGGAAATAATCACTGCCATGTAAATCCTCCATGATGTCCCATTGAAGGATAGGATAGAGGTCTGCAGAGCATAAGGAAAGGTCTAGTGATGAGAAGGATAAGGAACATAAGCAAACATGTGTATGAGCTGGAGGATTAAGGAGCGAAATATTGTTAGAAATTAAGAAGTCCCGAAGGGTTGATCCTCTGATATCTGTTAGAGCCCCACATAATATTGTGGGAATTAAAGTTTTGTGTATTGTGGGAATATGATGTAAGGGGGAGATTAAGATGTTAAGATGGGGTTTAATTAAGATGTTATTGAGGTCTTTCAGGGAAAAGGGAGTGGATGGAGGAATATACACATTGCAAATGGTAACTTTCTTTAGTAGGTAGGTAGAAATTGCGACAACCTCCAGATTTGAATCTATTGTGATGGTAGAGAAGTCTAAAGACTCATGTACCAAGATGGCGACTCCACCTGATGATCGTAAGGCTAATTCCCTATATTTTCTTATTATGTTGTAATTTTTGAAACTGGGACGAGACGATTCATTGAAGTTTGTTTCTTGTAATAAGATTATGGCAGGCTCAAAATTTGAAGTGATCAATTTCAGTTCTTCAAATTTTTTATAAAAACCATTAATGTTCCATTGAAGAATGAATGGATTGAATGTGATGTTTGAAAGTTTTAATTCGCCTGGTGATAGATTAGAAGGAGTAGATACTACCTTCTAATGTTGGGTTTTCGAGAGGAGGATTTGCTATCTTTTGTCTTCGATTGCGACAAGCAGTCTAAGTCCATATCTTCCATAGAGGAGGATTTATTAGAAGATTGAGATAGCGATCTGGAACTTTTGTGTATCTCCTTGCGCTGGGGAGATTTTGAAGGACGTGAGGACGTTTGTGAGGAGCATGTAAAGAAGATTTGGAGATGGGAGTAGGAGAGGATGGAAGAGTAGAAAGAGGGCGGGAGGAAGAGAGAGGGAGTAGGGAATCACGAGGTGTGGGAAGTTGCACCTTAAAAGATGCTTTGGGAGGACGTATATCTATATTGAGGTCACATTGAGTAGAAGTTGATACCATTGTTTTGCCGCGACTTGCTATGGTTGCATAGCTAGGTATATTTGAGGGAGAGGAACTTTTAAATTTCGCTTTAGTAACAAAGTAAGGAATTTTTTCAGAAACTTTGACTCGTTGAATTTGAAATTCTTCCTTATAGACTGGGCAACCTCGATACCTTGGAGAATGATCGCCCTCACAATTGGGGCAAATTGGAGATGGGGAGTCATTTTGGACAGCTTTACCACAAGACGGGCATAGTGGAGAAAAAGTGTCGTTCTGCGAAATGTGGCCGAATCTTTGGCACTGATAGCACCTCATTGGATTCGGGACATATTGTCTAACTTTAAGCGATAAATAACCAGCTTTGATTCTATCAGGTAAGGAGGATTTTCTGAAGGTCAATATTAGAGTGCTAGTTGGTACAATTGAACCTTCTTTTTTTGTGAGTATTCTCTTAACTGCTTCAACGCCAAATTGTTTCAAGTTATCTAGTATTTCTGACTCTTCACAATTTAAAAGATCTAGACTAGAAATAACTCCCTTGCAATAATTTAAAGATTTATGCCTCTCGACCTTGACATCATATGTATGAATTTTTTTGAAATCTAGGATGTTTTTTGCTTGTTTGGTATTTGAGACTACAGCTAACAATGTTCCGTCTTTTAATTTTTGTAATGATTTCAAGTCCCCTACATCTCCATGAATAGTTTTGTGGATTATAAATGGAGAAACATTTTTAATGAACCTTCAGTACTTTTAATTATGTAATATTTATCAAAATCAGAACCAGTATTGTTCCTTTCTACAGGAGACGCGATCCGGGGTCTCTTTGTTACAGCAACCCTAAATACTCCAAATGGACGGGAGGTATTTTGGAGGCCCCATTCACGACAGCTGATACCCTCAGCTGCCACCCAGCCATCACCACAGGTCGCACAACAATTTGGCTTAAGGGAAAACAGATAGCTAGGACAATACAGAACGATCACAAACAGGACTAGGGTACCTCGAGGACGTCGTAGCCCGTATTCAAAGGAAGGAGGAAAACTCCTCCTCTGAACCCCTGAGGAGCCTCGTATTCAAGGTACACTTTGTAAGTTGCAGATTTTTTAGCCATCGATATGATGTGCAATGGAATATTCGAACACGAATATTATGCAAACGGAGTGAGATATCGATATTGATCAAAGTACCTTTTTGCGTGGGAATTATGGGTTCTCTATTTTCAAGTATTCTCAATATTTTGGAATATTCCCAGCTTTATAGGTTAAAAACATATGGGCGAGTTAATTCCTCACAAAGTAGGTAGCAAGCTCCCTCTAGGAACTAGGCTCAAACTAGTACTAAATTCGGATTTGTCACCTTTGAGAACCGAACTTCCCCAATTTTGAACCTGATATCTTCAACTGTTTTTAAATTATCTCAATTTTTCGAAAATTTAGTTTCACTTTCAACACCCTGTATCTGTCTAATAACCAACATTTGCCAACACAATTATTGACTAAATCCTCATATTTTCGAGATCTACTATCACCAGTTGCACTATGGCGCATGCGGATAAGTTATAGGACACTCCGTTTATATATATAATATATATATATATATATATATATATATATATATATATATATATATATATATATATATATATATATATATATATATATGTTTACTACATATAGACGCCATCCGACGGGAGGTCGGCGAAAACATGGGTGGTTGACTGACTGTGGATAGGGTCTCCCTATTCCTGATGGTATGGTATATGTCGGCGCCCTGAAGAGTCTGAACCTCGAGAGACGAAGCATATGTCATCTAGTTGAAGGGACAGGTGGGGCTCCTTCCGGGTCAAGCAACCAACAATAATATATATATATATATATATATATATATATATATATATATATATATATATATATATATATATATATATATATATATATATATACATCTCTTCTAGCCTTTCAGCCGTCATCAGCCGAGCTCCAGACGAACGCAAAACAAGCCGTTTGGAGAGACGATCGGAGCCAGGCCAGGTCAACTGGCCATTTTAACGAAGGGTCGTGAACACATACAACTCGCGCCATTATACGGCGAATACTCGTAGCAGTCAGGACCGGTCGTAACATTCTGCCTGGTACCTCGGGTGTAGTATCAGGAATGCCCACATGGTAGCATAACGGAATCGTGGAGGGAAATATTAGAGAAATCTTTCACCCTTTCTCCACGTGGTGCCATCGATCGCCTTCTGTATACTATATATATATATATATATATATATATATATATATATATATATATATATATATATATATATATATATATATATATATATATATATATATATATATAGTGAGACCATTGATTTAATGAGGAAACGGTGAGCAATGAGAAATGCAGGTAGTCCTTTTGGCAGGGTCGAGTACACTGAGCTCTGCAGAACTATAAGAAAACGTATCAGAGAGGACACGCGCCGATTCAATATGCAGCTAGTGCAAAAAACCTTGGAAGAAAACAAAGGAAATAACAAAGCTAAACAGAAGCTGAGAAACAAAAGAACGCAAATATATGCTTTAAAGCGTGAGGATGGCACAGTGTGCAGGACGCGTACCCAAATGTTAGAGATTGTCAGAAGGTTTTATTCCCAGTTATATGAAGATCAGAGCCAGTCAGGGACAGCAATACCCACGGAAGAACAATATATAATACCAGATATCCTAGTGGAGGAAGTAACAAATGCTAGAGAATTGATGAAGAACGGCAAGGCTCCAGGAAAGGAAAGTGTAACTGTCGAATTGCTAAAAGCTGGTGGTCGGACGTTACATAAAACACTGGCAAAATTATACTCAAAATGCCTCAAAGAACAAAAAGTACCTGACTTATGGAAAAATGCAGAAGTGATCCTTTTACATAAAAAAGGAGCACAGGAAGATTTAAAGAACTACCGTCCAATAAGCCTCCTATCAGTGATGTACAAAGTTTTCACTAAGATAATTTCTAAAAGAATATTAAAAAAACTGAATGATGCACAACCAAGAGAACAAGCAGGATTCAGAAGTGGATTCAGTACAATGAATCACATCCAGGTTGTACAGCAGGTCATAGAAAGGCACAACGAATACACCATGCCACTGTGCTTGGCTTTTATCGACTACGAAAAAGCATTTGATTCCATCTCAAAGCATGCGATAATGGATGCACTGCTTAGCCAAGGTGTAGAGAGAGCCTATGTAAACCTATTAGAATCGATATATGATGGAGCTACAGCCACAATTCACCTTGATGATCTTGAAGTGGGAATTAATATAGAACGAGGTGTACGGCAGGGTGACGCAATATCGCCTATTCTTTTCTCGGCTGGCCTTGAAGAAGTATTCCGTAAACTGGATTGGGAACAGGATGGGGTAAAGATCAATGGTGCAAACTTAAACCATCTTAGATTTGCAGATGATATTATTCTCATTTCACAAGACCCAGAGGAGCTGCAAAGACGCATACAAGAACTGCAAAGGGCTGGCGAACCATTTGGCTTGAAAATAAACCTGAAAAACAGTCAGGTTATGTTCAATAACTTCGCTCAGGACAGAAGAATTTCAGTTTTAGGAAGGGATTTAGAGATTGTGGACAGCTTTGTATATCTTGGGCAGAGGATTTCCATGGAGGGGAATACCGCCCGGGAGGTGGAACGGCGTGTTAAATGTGGCTGGCAGGCATTTGGTAGGCTCACCATAGTGTTTAAGAGCAGACTCCCACTTTGCCTGAAAAGAAAAGTATTCGATCAGTGCGTTCTACCCGTTATGACATACGGAAGTGAAACCTGGACACTCACATCGCAATCAATTCAAAAACTTCGGGTGGCACAGAGGGGAATGGAAAGATGTATGCTTGGCATTACAAGACGAGACCGAAAGTCCTGCGCATGGATCAGGGAACAAACAAAAGTCTGTGACATCATTGGAAGAGTAAAACAGTTGAAATGGAGATGAGCAGGCCATATAGCGAGGCGATGGGACGACAGATGGATCAAGGCAATCCTGGAGTGGATACCGCTTGATCGCAAACGTCCGCGAAGAAGACCGAAAGCACGATGGACTGATGACATCGTTAAGTATATTGGACCCGAGTGGCAGAGGAAAGCCCAGGACCGTGAAGGTTGGAAGCATGCTGAAGAGGCCTTCATCCTGCAGTGGATCGATACGGGCTGATGATGATGATGATGATGATGATGATATATATATATATATATATATATATATATATATATATATATATATATATATATATATATATATATATATATATATATATATATATATATATATAGTATGAGATTTCCTCGGACTGCGTCTATTGAGACAACAGTAGGTGAGTGTTATCATACACCCAACCGTTGGCTTTCACATTCTAATGTAGAACACACAACAACCTGCATCATCGCGGGGGCATATGTTTCGTCTAGTGGTGTTTAGACTCTTGAGGGTACCGACATATGCTCTCTCGTCAAGAATAGGGAGATTCTATCCACAGCCAACAACCCATATTTTCGCCGACCTTTCGTCGGATGGCGTATATACGCTGTGTTAAATTTCTTTTGACTGCGACCATTGAGACAACAGTAGCTGAGTGTCATCATACACCCAACACACCCTCACACATAGTAATACACACATAGCCCGTAGTGATTTTATTCGTTGACCAAATTTTTCTAGTGTGTTCTGAAAATAAGTGCGGCACACTTTGCGAGCAACGGTAAGCCATCAACTTTTCTTTCAGATTTGAGCACGATGCAATGGAACACAAACCTTTAACAGGTCTATAGAAACAAAATTTTGTCTAGTCAGGTAGTTTAAGGCGTTCTCAAAAGGACAAGCCTCAATTATATATGTCCACATAATCCCGGATCGAATACATTATAATCATCGGTTCATGGTCAAAATGATCAGGGAAGGGTTGAATTTGAATCACAAAACCGGTCATCTAATTTTGACCTATAAATATATGAATATGAAGAAATTCTGTGCTAAAATAGTTCCGAAAAATAGAACAGCAAATGTCTTAACTTTCTGGGATGGATTGGAAATGGCATTCATTTTCTAGATCGTATCATTACTGGTGACGAGTACTAGCATTTTTGAATACGATCCGGAAACGGTGAGACAGAGCCATGGTAGAAATGGCAGTCTTTAACTATGCATGGTTGAAGTGTAAATAAAGCATGCTGGTTTGCTTTTTTGATGGCCAGGGATTTGCTCATAAGAGAAAAATGCTTCAATATCAAACGGTAAACCAGCATTTTTATTGAGATGTTCTTGAAAGACTTTGAAACAAGACCATTCTTTTGAAACCAAACATTAAGAATACCTGGGTGCTGCATCACGACACTGCTCTTTGCCACACATCGATTACAGTTAACGAGTTTTTGGCAAGTTAAAGCACCAATGTGGCTCCGCAACCCTCTTATTCACAAGACTGCCTTTTCCTAAGATTGAAAATTTACTTCCAAGAACACCATTTTGTTACATTAGAGAACCAAAAAACAGTATAACCGATCAGCGGAAGGTGATTCAAGTATCTAAGTTCCAGCACTGCTATGAAGAGTGAACATACCATCATCAGCGTTGTGTAGTTTTCTCAGGCAACTACTTTGAAGGAGCCAATGTAAAATTATTCTCTTAATTGAATAAAAAATCTATAACAAATCAGTCTCGTTTCTCTATTTAGACACCTCGCATGAAGTTTCGTTTTGAGAGGGAACTGCTAAGGCCACGCCAACCTTTTTATAGCAATATATTCAAATAAATAAAACTGTAGGGTATTCTTAATCAATTAGGCTGTCAAAATAATGAATATGGACTATGCTTACATTAAAAAAATTATTTTTGATTGTTGAAATACGAGACTGAGGAACAAAATAATGAACTCCATTAATTTTGGATATGAAATCAAAAAATAAAATATAATTATATCATAAAACGTCGAAAATGAAGTAATAATTACATACTAAGATGTGAAATTGGTATTTGATATGTAATTATCTTATCTTATGTTCAATTATTCTACCTTTAGTGGCTAAATATTAAACTTGATAAAAATAAAAAATCAATTGTTTTAAGTTATCGATGGATGTATCGCTAATCATGTTAGTATCATTAAGACATGATTCAATTTGATTCTAAAACTAAACTAGAAATATTCTATTTATATGAAAATTGTACCTACCAAAACCAAGCTTGCATTAAAAATTTCAAAAATAATTTCAATAATAAATATTTGTTTTTATCTATTATTTCGGATGTATAAATAGCAACCCTTGTACTTCATATTTACGGAGGAGCTCTACAAAATTCTGATCTAATAAGCATGTTTACGGGCAATGAAATACGCCTATAAACTTTTGAAAAAACTCTCAAATGCTCTTGATAAGGGTAGGGTCGAAAAACAAATTTCACATATTTTTGAAGAAGATTCCACCAGAAGTACTCGAAGTGTTGCGCGACATGTTAAAATTACCCATTAGATTGTACATTAAACTTTAAAAGTGTAACCACTCTACTTTTATCATGTGCAAAGGCTACAAGTAGTCTTACTCGCTGATTTCTCACACAAACAAAAATATTGTGAATGGGGTTTTGGCCCAAACCGAAGGAACCTAAATTTTTTGTTCAATATTCTATCAACCGCTAAAACTTCCTTCGTCCGGAATGGGATGGTAGACACCTTGAGCAGTTATTTTAATAAAAGATTATACATTTTTAATGTGACGTGAATCGTTTAAAACGTGTTATAGTGCTAATTATGGCAACTTTAACATTAAACGACAATAATGTGTAAGTTTTTCTTTTTATTTAACAAGGCAAACCTAATTTATACTGAAATACACGTGCAATAATGACAATAAAAATATTACATTTTATTTTCTAATGCTGTTGTTAATTGCCGCTTTGTTGTTTTGTTGTTTGTGTTTGTATGATTTTGTTAAATGCTTTGTTGTCAATGTAACAAAGACTGAACTCTTTCATTTGAAAACAATCGAAATATCAATTGGCCACGTTGACCTGTTGACCCGTGTTCCACGGAAATGGTTGCGTTTTGGATACGTGTTTTATGGACTCTTTATTTAAAAAAATGTTTAGAACCTTTGGTTACATTTACGAAACTACTGCTCCTTACACACTGTAATACATTATTTTTTAAACTGTTTACCACAAATGAAGGTTTTAAAGTTATACTTTTTATTTCATTAAATAAGATTGATCTTATACAAAAATAAAGTTGACAGAAATAAATTGCGTTTCCTAATCGATATATTAAACTATATAAAGTAAAAATATATTTTACCCCTAAATCTGGTTTTGACCAAATACTTGCCCCGATGATCAAGACTCTGCCAGAGCCGGGGAAGAACTTCTTGTTATCACTCTATAACCATCTGTGGACAGATGATATTTTTCCTGAAGCCTGAAGAGAGACTATAATGATTCCTATTCACAAATCAGGAAAACCTCGAACACTTGTATAGAATTATCGACATATATCTCTAACCAGCCATTTGGGTAAGATATATGAGAGAATGGTGAGAGAAAGATTGTCGTGGATGCTTGAAACAAAAGAGCTCCTCGATTCCAGACAATTGCGATTTCGAAGAAATAAATCTACTACGCACTACCTGGTACACTTTCAAGGAGACATCCAAACAGCATTCTTAAGAACAAATCACTGCAAATTGATTGCAGCTTTTCTCGACATCTCTCAGACATTCGATTCTGTACACAAAAATAACATAGTCGCCATATTACACCACTGGGGTTTCAGAGGCAATCATCCTAAATTTATCAAAGAATTCCTAAATAACAGAACTTTCGCATGTAGAGTAAATAATGAAATGTCTACATCTCAACTAATGCTGAATGGAATCCCGCAGGGATCAGTACTTAGTCCAATTTTGTTTACCATTGCAATAAATAGCATCAACAATTATATCAATCCTCAAATATAAATAAGGTTTTTGCTGACGACATTCTAGTCTGCTGTTCAAGCGCAATTGCCATAATAGGAGAAAGGCAGATTCAATCTGCTATGAACAATCTATCAAGCTGGTCAAAAACTACAGGACTTCGCATCTCAACATCTAAATTCAGAATTGTGCACTTCTGCAAAAGGAGAAATTGTTCCAGACTTCACTCAATCTCGCTAAATAATAGCATCATACCATCAGTCTCCGCTCACAGATTCCTGGGACTGGAGTTTGACAGCTTGTTGTCTTGGAAGGAACATATTTTAAAGTTAAAATCCAAATGGTTTAAGGATATTAACATCCTAAAATGCTTATCGGGGCACTCCTGGGGATCAGACTATAGAAGTCTGCTGAAAATGTATAAACCACTGATTCGTTCCAAACTAGATTATGGGAGCATGGTGTGCGGATGTGCCCCCAATTCATATCTGAGACACCTAGACGTGATCCAGAATCGCTGCATCAGACTGGTTATAAGAGCCTTTTCTACTAGCCCAATCCTCAGTTTAAACGCAATCACATCAATTAAACCATTAATGACCATATATACCAGGATATAAAAACTTTTTTAATCCTATACCAATACCTGGACACATAACTTCATCACCCAGAAGACTATGTGTCTCCCATCCTTTCCGTCACTTATTAGAACTCTCCCATATCCTAGGAACAATCCCTACATTTATTACCTATAAAGTTCCCTCCTTGGCTTCTTCGAGGACCAATCGTTGATTTCTCATTAATGAAATACGACCAAAATTCTCTTCCCAATAAATTCTATTCCTCTTCTTTTGGAAATATTCATCATACCAATTCTAATCAATTTATATACACGGACGGTTCTAAACAGGAATCTGGAGTTGGTTGCAGCTTTTTACATGGTTGTAGGTCTTCAAGATATAAACTCCCAATCTCCACAAATATAACAATTGCAGAACTAGTAGCAATATATAAAGCTACTGAGTATATACTCAATAAAAACGAGACGGTATGGGTAATACTATCTAATTCCAGAAATGCTCTTATATTGTTACAAAATCAAAGATTTGAACATTCTGTAGTGCGTATGAACCTTGAATGAATCGAAAATATTTTCCGAAAGAATTCATCCATAAAATTTATATGGTGCCCAGGGCATAAAAGGGTACTTGGAAACGAAAGGGCAGACGGACTTGCTAAATCAGCAATATCCGAAGGCATACTGCTCCTGCAGACTTTCTACTACAGAGACTTGTACCTTCTAGCAAACACTTAGTCTAGGAATCCTACCCAATCTAAGTGGGATTCTACGATCGGGGCCAATAAATTAAGGGAAGTCAAAGAGCCAGAGAGAATGTGGCCAGTCCTGATACACCGCCTAATGATTGGACATACTAAGCTTACTCACGAGCACTTGGTACCCTGTTAATTAAACATCTTCTAATCGAATGCACAAAGACCTTGGGGTTCAGAAACTACCTTGATATGAAGAGAGAACTGACAGAAATATTCCTACCAGAGGGCTATCAAAAATTAATAACATTTTTGAAAACATCAGGATTTTGGGGGAAATTATCATCAAGATAATGATGAAGAACAAGGCGTAGGAGTTGGGGAATAAGCTTTTGCGGCTTATCCTCTACTTTCTGTTATTGTTCCTGCAATTTATCTACTAATAATATTTATATTTGTTTATTTGACTTGTTTGTTCACTTTATCTGTACTCTATATGTTAGTTATTTTAGTTAGTTACTACTTTAGTTGTTAGTTAGTTTGCTTGATGATCTGTTGCTATTATAATGCAATGTAATATCAATTATATTTACCATTATCATTCCATAATATTTTTAGAACCTCTCAATTAATTCAATATCTGTAGTTATGCTGGAAAGACAATTTAAGTAATTATGAGCTAACATTGATTCGAAGCTTTTATCAAATTTAATTTAACAAATTGTATTAGGTTAATTGGGCAGTTTTCTAGGCAATTAAAATTAATTGGACTGCAATTAATGCTCGCTTTAATTAAAGCAGTTGTGTTGTTACGAACTTCGATTATAAAATGTTTACAAATTTACATTACATATGTTTACAAACATTTTAATCTAATAGATTCCATTTTGAATAGAGAATGAATTTGAGTTTTAGAACTGTTTAATATATAATTAACAAAGTACAACACGTTTAAAAATATTTAAAAGTAAAAAAAAATATTTAATTCATTTTTATTTGCTTCTTGTGATGGAGAGTAATTATAACTGGTAATCTCAGTTAGTTCTAACTATGCACTAAAGTGTACTTAAGTGTTTATTAAAGTTTTTTCATCAGTTATTGGGTTTTTAGCTCTTTTACCATTTTATTCAAATAGGTTTTTAACTGGAGCCATTTAGTGTGCTTCGATTGTTTCCTAAGTTTTCTCTTCGGAAGTATATACTGCCTTGAGGATATTGGACAGGCTTTATGTTTTGGTTGGTTTAAGGTTAATGGCGTTGACTTCCAAGCTACCTGTTGTATCGGGTTTTCAGGAAAGTTCGTAGGAAATTGTTTTAAGACAAAGATAAGCCAACATAGTCATTATAACAATATATTTATAATAATAGTTTATTTTGTAACTGCTATTATTATTTATAACTTTCTGCTATTGTCGTGGTAGATCCATAAGGCTATAATGCGTTTTTGCTGGAAATTATATTATCTTTATTGCAAAAAAATGTCTAGAGACTTTGTTTCATTTCTTCTTTCAGTTTAAAAGATTTCTCATGTAAACAATTTTGGAAGAAGCAGAATAGATGGTAGTGAGAGGGTGCGATGTATGGTGAGTAAGGTGAATATTTTTTTTCTACTGCTGCCTGTAGCCGATCTAATTATGAGCAATAGAGGTCGGTGTTGATGGTTAGGTTGCGTAGAACAAGTTCAAACTATACAAAGTGTGCAATTTTCTTCGGATGGAGACCGTTTTTTTCCTTACTTAAAACCGCTGATCTTGGAAGCACTAATGATTTTTTTCATTGCATGTTGTTTTGCATAATACCCTTTTCATTACCAATTACCAACCGCTTCAAAACTGAAGTCTCAGAATTAATTTTCAGCAAAAGACAGCACGAAAAGATTCTGTCCAGCAGATTTTTCACACTTCGCAAGTTTGTGAGGGATGCACGCATCGTATCAGCAAATGTACCCATTTTTTCAAGGTGGCCAAAAACTCTCGATTTGCCAATATTTAACTTATATCCTATCTCATGCTCCGTGCTGAGTGGACTTTCAGTTATTATGGATTATATTTCCTCAACATCAGTGCTTTAAGGAGGGTGAGAATCTTCCAAGTCAAAATCTCCACTCTTGAAGGGGCCAAATCGCGTTGCACCATTGTCTCCCTAACCGAAGCCATGTTTGTAAATGGCATAAATATTGTTTTTCTGTTTGGACAGCGCTTTTGGCCTTTTTGAATAAGATAAGAAAGGGCATGGGCTCCAAGGTTTTAACTCTATTCCCAGACGACAAACGACTGCTAAATAAAACGAAGTTATAACCAACAATTCGAGAGCTTTCGAAAGGCTTTCGAGAGCTTTCGAGAGCTTCGAGAAAACAACGATTTGAGAGCTTTCTTGGGAGTGAGAGTTCTTAAAAGTCAAAACAAATAAGAAAAATATCGACTACTCCCTGTAGAAAGCAACGCAATCCTTGAAGAGTTCGCCAATGAATTTCCACAGGCCAATCCGAAAAATTGACGGCAATTCGGCTCTCGACGAGGCAAAGAAGAGGCGCAAATATTTACAGACTTTTGGTAAATACCAACCTCATTTGCCAAGTGGCATAAAAGAAATCCTATAAATTACTTATTAGATAGGATGCCATAATAAAACCAGTAACGACTACTGAAGTTAGAATACTGAAGAAGAATACTATCAACAATCTTAGCACAACGAAATTCGACATTCGAACGAGTGTGGTATAAGTTAAAAACATATTTGCCATATTGACCGTCACTTTTGAGTAAAGCAGAGTGAGGAATATTGAGATCTGGAAAATATTAGTGCCGATGTAGCCCAACGCAGTGTTCTTTGATCTGCCCTCTAGCAGTTCTACACCAACGATATTTCACAGAGTGGTGAAGTAGTAGCGGCAACATTTGGCAACAATACCACTCTACTCGTCATTGGTCAAGATATCCAGTCAACCTCAAATAAACATCAAATAGCCAGCAACAGTTGGCGTAACCAATCTGACAGATACAGTACTAATATATTAAATATCATATTCCGTTTGTGTCTTCATGGACAGAAATCCTCACGTTTGAATGGCTTCGTAACTTTACATGTGTGTTTGGCTGATTCGATCGCCGAACCTTTGTATGTCTAATAACCAGCCTTTTGTGAGATATATTGGGCCTGAATTCTTAAAATGTATATTCTGGATATTTCTCATTTACATCATTCTGTAAATTCTTAAAATAACGCAACTTACTACGCGCAAGTAGATATGATATTTGCACAACCTTATTTGGTTTCAACAACAACTGCACAACTGTAGTATCATATTTTCTGAAAAAAGAAAAATCGGTTATACTAGCTTCCAGCTTACAAATTGAAAAAGAAACAAATCCAGACACAGTTGACAAAATTAAACTGTGCATCATAATATTTTATAACCAAAAAGCAAATGTGCAAAAAAGCAAAAAAAAAAGAAGTGCTTCATTTAGAATAGTTATAAATATAACGTTGACCCATGGTTATAGTTTTTGCTAAGTTGAACATGAGCGATATATATCCACAAACAATATATTTTCGAAATCATCTGAAGGAAATAACAAGAAGATTATTTTATAAATAAATCACATAAAATGAACAGGCATAACTTGACAGGAGAAGCTAAATATAAGTTGAAATATCTTTTGAATTGCAGTAACGACTAAAGAGGTTTAAACCAGAAACAGATGAGGAAAAGGAACAGTAAGAAGTTGAAAATGAAGGGACAGTATGAAAGACCTATCGCAGGCGACTTTTCAGATTTCAGTGTAAGAAGTGTATGCCAGCACATTGCTTGGAAATTTTGTCAATCTTGGATATGCAAATTTTGTGTGCAATACATGTATGAATATTGATGCAGAAACAGTTGATGTTATCGAATAATATTATTTATCATATCTACCTTCTTCATATACATATGTACTAATGTTTAAGAAAAGAATAAATATATTTCTTCTAGTTGTATGTATGTATGCAAAGTTTGTTATTATATGTGGGATTATACCAACTCAAGAAATAAAATTTGCCAAAAAATAGTGTTTTTATCGTCAAATTATGTATTTACAAACAGGCATATGATGTTTATACAGTTTAGGGTTAATATTCGTACTACCACAAGTCTCTAAATGTGAAATCTGTTAGATACACTACGGCCTATATATGCGTAAATCTATTGTGCACGACAGATGGTTAAGCTAAATGAGGCAAAATCAATCCACGAGTATTTTACCTATGAAAAACATGACTATATCTCAGTGATCCTACATGCTAATGAAGCAATGTATATGGGCATGATATTGGATGTCAAGCAGCGATGTAAAACATGAACAGAAAAAACGTGAGCAACTGGGACTCAAATTCACGTAAATGTAATCGCACGCTATTCTGAGTTGACAAAACGCAATGATCTGTTTATTTCCAAGTAAAGCTTATGTATTCCGCATACACTCAGAAATCAAATTTTAATGTCAGTCAGACATTCCAGTAGCTTGAAGACATTCATCGCGATCTGAAAATGTCTATGGTTGAAACTGAGATGAAGGGCTTTGCAGGCAAACACCAAAAAAGGCTAGAAAACCACGAATATATCTAAATAAACTCGCTGCTCGACTACTACGGACTTATTCGATCGCTGAAATGCTGAAACCGTTCGAATTAGTGAAGTGACAGCGAAAGTGCCTACAAATTAGTCTAAGCGTAAATTTATTACATGAATAAAGTGATTAGAGATATCTGAAGTACGTCACTGGACGCACATCTGTCAAACTACTAAGCCTAGGTATTACAAAGATATTGTTAGATACATTTAATTTAGCTACAATTGTCAACACCCTTATGGCGGCAACCCGTCTAAGAGAAGAAATCTGCTTTTGAAGAATATCAAAACACAATTTGATGCCATATCAATTTGAAATTCGTGGAGTGTTACTAGAAAAAAAGCTACTTTTCAAAAAATGCAATAACCCTTGCATCATCACATCGGAAAAATCGGAAAAATATATGATATTTCACTCTGTCCTCGTATTTTAGAGATACATCTCCCTATTTCATCACAGATATGTAGATTAATATATAAAAATTGATAAAAAGAAGTCCCGCAGAAAGCAGACATTTAATATCTTGGAATGTATCTTCACAAAAGACTGACTTAGAGAAAGCTCATATATGTGAAAGGAAAATTATTTGGCATTCAATTAAGACAGCTTTTCAAACTTTCGATCGATAACAAACTTTTAATAAATAAAACCGTGAATGATTTGAATGAAACTATGAATAATGGGATTGAATTTTGGGGAACAGAATCTATATCAAATATCGAAATATATCGACAATTTCAATCTTCTCGAAAGAATATTCAATATATCACGAATCAAGCGATACGCAGAGTCCGCTACAATAAAGAAGACGCATGCCTGTGGGCCAAAAGATATAAGAAAAGAGTAAAATTCCATCACATCATACTTGGAAAGAACCTTATGACACCAATTAAAACCATCAGAAGATTAAAATGCCGCCCATTAAAGCGAAAGCCAATTGAATTATAGTGAATTATAGTGAGTTCCCTTTTGCGTGAGGACTTTCTCAAGTCTTCTTTATTTGAGTTGATATTGATTGAACTTTAAAAAAGTATTTCTGTTTAAGAAAACGTTGCACCTTTATGTTAACCAATATGAAACATTTATGGAAACAGAACCATGATTTACACCCCAAAAATAATCACTGAAAATTAAAATTCTGCCTTTTCTTTCAAGTTCATATTGGGTGACTTCCAATAGAATGATTCTAATTAAATATGTTTTACCATAAAGTTAATGATTCCGATGAAAAAATCATATAATAAATCTGGATACACCTTTCATTATTTTATTCTACAATAACAGATACTACGATTTCTACTTTCGATTTTTAATTGAAAAATTTTTCCAAGTGGGTAATCCGATGGCGCGAGATCTGGTGAATAGTGTGGATGAGGTAAAAGTTCCAATGTAAGTTCCTTTACTTTTTTCTGTGTTATTCTTGTAGCGTGAGGCCTCGCGTTATCGTGTTGACGGATCCATTTTTTGTAATTGACCAAAACTGATCGTTTTTTTATGAGCTTCTATTTCATTTGCTCGATACACGGTCACTGTAATGGTCTGACCAGATTCAAGCAATTCATAGTGTATGATTCCAGAAAAATTCCACCACACACAAACAAGGATCTTCTTTATTGTTAGTGATCGTCGAGGTGACGGAACACGTGCTTTTCCGGAAGAAAGCCATTGTTTTTTTCGTACAGGATTATTGTATAGCACCCACTTCTCATCTTAAGTTGCAATTAGTTGCAGAAACGGATCGGCTTCATACCGAGACAAAAGAGACGCGCAGACGGTACGCCATTGATCGAGCGCCGTCTCCGTCAATTCATGAGAAACCCAAATTTCTTGCCTGTACAATTTTCCTATGCGACGAAGATGATCCTGAACTGTAGACCATGGACAGCTAATCTTTAGTAATAATTCTTCAATTGTTTAACACGGATCTGAATCCACTATCGCCTTCAAGATATCATCATCGAATATTTGGGGTCGTCCTTTTCATGTGGCATCTTTGAGATTCCTGTTTCCATTTTTAAACTTTTTAAACCATTTATGACACTTGGTTAGTTTCAGAACATTCCCATAAATATCGGTAATTTTTTTCACTTTTTCGTTTGCCTTCATTCCTTGATCGAACAAACATAACATAAACTGACGTAAGTGTGATTATTTTATTGTTGACCCTGACATCTTTCCTCCTTTGTAGAACAAAAACTTTTTAATCAAACCAACAAAACTTCAGTATCTGCGGGGCCGTGTCTCGACACAAACTGATTGTGAATGAACTTATCGAAGAAATGTTGATTACTTTTCGGTCCCCCAAATATATATATATATATATATATATATATATATATATATATATATATATATATATATATATATATATATAATATATAAAAAAATCCTAGAACCCCTTAATAGTTAATTGAATAATGTATTTTCGGTTTTTCTGTTTAACAGTGGCAAATGTTTATGTTTTTATGTTGCACTGATAGTATTTACAATGTAATAAATTGTAATAAGGCCTTATATTGGTAGTTTACGTTAGGATTAATAGGGTCAGGAAATTAGCTGCAATAATTAAAAAATATGGTTTGATTCCAATTAACCGTATGCCATAAATTATCCTAATTTAATCTATTTTCTCCACATAATATCTATCTGAAGCTCGCATCAGGAGATTTATGGGTAAATATTTTATTGCATTTTTTTAGGCTAATAAATTCTATTTAACAATGAAATGGAAATGTACTGAACTCGAATGTCCCAATATTCTCACTGTTACTCTAGCCATAATATATATTTTTTGTCCAGTGTTTAGGGGTATTATTAAAAATTAAGTATCAAAATTATTTTTAGGAAGAACATTTTATTAACAGTTCTATTAACTAGGTAATTGCAAATAGGATGGCGCCATCTATTATATTACGCCTGTACTAACGGCCGGATCTCCGTTTTCTTTGTCTTTGCGCTTGTTGCGCCCTCTTTTATGTGAAACGTCTACGATATCAAGTATTGAATTGGATCAATAAGTTGTAGAGATTTTTAGCTTTTCTGAAATTAGTAAATATATGATATTTCGGTGACTGAGGCTTTTTGCAACAGATGGAAAGCTACCTTACACTAGTTTTTTCGGGAATTTTATTAGCAAATTTTATTCTTATATATTTTTAAATGTTATGAAATAACGTTATGAAATAACATTAATTTAAATAATTTAAATGTTATTTTAAATGTATGAAAAATCCCCAAAAAGTTACATTTTACTAATAATTATTTCTTACTTTCTATCCCCAACATTAATATAAGGGGAGGTTGATAAATGATGTAGATAGATATTAATATTGGTGTAATTATTTGCACCTACCATTTCCACACATTTTGAATATTCAAGGCAACTACTTGTAAAGAAGATGAACGAAGCTTTAACATCGTTTAATAACTATTGAAATCAATTTGTCTATACACATATAAATTTTGAATAGTTCAGTAGATTGAAGTTATAATTAGAAAATAGAATTCAGAAAATACGTCCACGTATATAAATGGTTAACAAATAAGAGCGTCATCATTTTGAAATGAGGCATAATGATAATAATAAGTGGAAATCCGGTAATTTTTATTTCATCTTGTATAATAAATATTGCCATTATATTTTAGTCCCCTCGGCTTCATCTGGTGAAATGCTTTGTGGAGTTCCAGATTTCGATTACGCTTTCACGCATATCGCCTGGTATATCTTCAATGGTGGTCTGAATGCTTCGTTTAGAATAAAAAAAGAATTGTCCGGGGCTTATATTTATAAATCAGAGATATAACATAACCCCTCGAGAAATAATCCAAGGGCGTAAGATCACATCATCTTGGAGTCTAGTTGGCATTAACATTTCATGAAATAACGCTCCAGCTCGAATATGTGACAAGTCGCACAAGACGCACAAGTCGCGTGTTGTTGATAGAAAACATTGTTTATACCGACGTTTATCAGTTTAGGTCAAATTTTGTTTGCATATTTCTATAGCGTTTACCATTAGTACCAAAATTTCCATCTTCGCCTTCAAAAAATAAGGTACTTTCACTCCTTCAGCTCCGAAACAGTGACTTTCTTAGGATGTAGAGGTGATGTAGAGGTTGAATTACCTGACGAATTCCTTCGGCTCAAATAATCTAGAAAGATAACTTTTTCTCAAAGTGGGGGTCGCCTTTCAACTTCAAATTTTAACGCTCTGTTGTATTTTATATGAGGTATACCTTTCAAACAGTGTTACCGCTACGAGATTTGCTATTTATGTATTAGGAATTGGCAACAATGGTGTTGCTAGGCGCTATCTGACATGTACATTGTAAAGTTTAATATTGTTGAGTGTATACATATTCAGAATGTTTTGTCATACAGATACTATTTGTGTTGTATAGTGACTTGAAAATTTCATCTCAGTTAAAAAATGCTATTAACTCGGGGACATTTTTGTATGATCATTTATGATACGTACGATATTTTTGCGATCATTTTTGTACGATACTTGTATTTACCCAGAGAATAAAAATATAGTTGAAACTTGACAGGAGCCATAAAACTACGATATTCAGATTATATATCTCCATATTTACTAAAAGTCAACAAAAAATAAATAAAATCGTCAAATACGTGCAACCCAGAAGACGAATCACCAGACAATGACTCATCGGTCACGCGTGATCATGGAAAAAATGGCAACGTTGCCGAACGGCATCTGTGCCAGTTCGAAGCAACAGGCGAGACATGAATCGATTTAGAATCACGTTGGTTGTCGGGGGGCGGCAGAAATAAGGGAAAAACTGGAACAATGGGTGACGAAAGGAGGGGTCAAACCCGTCATAATCAAATTATTCAGTTTGATGGTCACTTAACTTGTTTTCACTGATTTTTCTATTGACGGAAGTTATTCCTACAAAATTTTTCATTCCGATTTTTATATTAAATTTTTAAATTGACTTGTTAAAGTTACAGTATGGATGTCAAGGTGTAGAATATATATATATATATATATATATATATATATATATATATATATATATATATATATATATATATATTATTATTATTTATTATTATTATTCACGTATGGGCCCTGGTGGACCACGCGAAGTACAATTAGAGGCGTTTGTTGTTGTTAGCCTTCCTTTGTGCCCATACTGATTTCGTTCTTTCGCTGTGAGCTTGTTTCCTTTCGTCAGACCAAGTTGTTCCAGTCTTCCTACATTTTTCTCTCTGGCCAACCTTCCAAACGTTAACCTTATATCTGAAACAGCCTCCATCCTGAATTTAACTTTGTGTAATATTTGCTGATCTTAGGTCCTCTTTAATTGCAGCAATCCATTTAATTATTTCTACTTTAGCTTTACTCCTATTTTCATAAAATTCGACTATTTGTCTAGTTAACCTACTCGGATTCATCCGTTTTATGTGTCCGTAAAACTTAAGTCTTCTTTTTCTCATATCGCTATGTATATCTGTGTATTTTTGATTTCTTGGTTTTCTCGAAGTCGGTATGTTGTGCTATTTATTTGTTTGGGCCCTAGGATTTTTCTTATGATTTTTCTTTCCTTCTTTTCAATGTCCTCGATGTCCCTCTTTCTATTCAAAATGAGCGTTTCCGCAGCATATAGACATTCTGGCTTAATAACTGTGTTGTAATGTCTCAGTTTTGTGTTTTTAGATAGGCATTTTTTGTTGTAAATGTTTTGTGTAAGTCTCAATGCCGTTTCCATTTTTTACATCTACCCTTATTGGCCGCTTTTTCCAACCCATTTTCCATGATTATTTCACCCAAATATTTGAATTGAGAGACTCGTCTGATGTTACCATATTTTGTTTATATATATATATATATATATATATATATATATATATATATATATATATATATATATATATATATATATATATATATATATATATATATTCCGTAGGAGGTTCCGCAGGAGGCGAGATCCATTTTTGTAATACTGCGCTTAAGTCGAGATCCTTTTTTAAAGGAGAGATCCGAAATCGGACCTCATCATTTTTCGCGTGTATATAGTTATCTTTCGAATCAGTGCGTCCTAAAAATATTTTCTGACGAATTTTTTGTTGGAGCTCAAATTTCATATTTTTTATATCTTTTATACTATTGAGGTTTCAGTATATCGTTATAAACCATTTCGACAGTTCATGCAAAATGGTATAAACACTTCCTTTCAATATCTTCATATCAGCTATCTCTTGTAGTTTTAATTTACGGTTTTGCGAAATAATTTTTTGAATTTTTCTGATGGTGTAACCACCTCATTTGGACGTCCAGAGCGTCATCGGTGTTTGTACGGTCACGTTTGAATTCAGCATATCAATAAATTATAGTTGATTTTCGAGCTCAGAGTCCGGATAATGTTTATTAAGTCATTATTTTGCTTCAACGGTATTTCTCTTCATCAAAAAGAAATGCTTAATCAACATGCGAAATTATTTTTATTCTTTTGAAAATAACAAAAGTGACAAGTCAGAAACTAGTAGACAGATTGTTATAAAATTTTGATACATGCGTTTGAAGGCTAGCACAATCGACCACTGACCATCTAACATATATGTCAAACCGCGAACTTATTGACCGATATATTACATGAACAGATTGTCTTTTTCATGAAGTGATTTAACTGATTTGTAAATGACCAGCTAATTTTGGTTTTGCAACTAGGTCGAGGAAAGTGTGGTATATATTGCATAGATTATAAGACATAGAGTTATAAGACATAAGATCTATAAATATGTCCCAAATTTTGTCAGGGCGCTTTGTGAGAAAACGGACGATATGGTTCATTTAAAATGATACGTACGTATGCAAAACATTTTTATACAAATATAAAAAAATATAACATCATCAATATAGCAATATATATAACTCTATAACTAATGTCATAAAAACTGATGATATAATGTTTGCAAGACGACGTCAGTCAATTTAATAAAGGAAATCCGTTACTTCCGTTTTTAATTTTTTTAAACGATCCAAAATATTGTTTTTATACATTTATGGAATTGAGTTTAAAATGATTCTAATTTTTGAAAGCTTATAAAGTATTTTTTGACACAATTTTTACCTTGACAAGTAGTTACAACCTGTCTAGTTATGATTTATGCAAATATCTTACCATTATAAATAAGAAACAATAAATGTTGAAATGTTGAAATGTGAATACACAATATGGCGGAAAAATAACGCAACTTTTTAATAAAAAAAAACAATTAGTTATTTTGTCAAAATCATTTCTTTTCATTCAAAATACGTGCCTTCCACATCAATACACCGCTGGACATGTTTACCCAATGCTAGCATTGAGTTTTTATGACGTTTTACGAAATCGCCCTAATGACCTCATAATGACATTTTGGAGTTGTGTAACACTGTCATAAAACATTCCTTTCACCGCCAGTTTGAGTTTCTGGAAAATGAAATAATCACACGGATATAAATCAGGCGAATACGGAGGATATTGAAGCCAAAAATCACTAATAGAGACGGTCCTGTGTGGTGCATTATCGCGCAACAAAAATCAACTTTCCGGCTCTCGATATTTAGTACTCACTCGAACGATTCTCTTGCACAAACGCTCTATAATACCCAGATAAGATTTGCCAGTTATATTTTGGCTCTGTGGAACAAATTACCGAAGTATAATACCTTCAGAATCATAAAAACAGATCAACATTGTCTTCTTTCGTGACTTCTGGATACGCAATTTTTTCGATTTCGGAGAGCCTGGGGACTTCCTCGTAGCACTTTGAAGCTTTGCTTGAGGATCGTACTTAAAACACCAAGTCTCGTCCCCAGTTACAATCCATTTCAAGAGTGTGTAGTTCTCTCTGGCTATATCAATAAAATTCTTGCAATGTTCAACGCGAGTAATTTCTTGGTCTTCATTTAAGGCGTGAGGAACAAGTCGAGCACAGACTTTCGATCTATTTAAACCCTTTGTCAAAATTTCGTGAATCATGTATTTGGTCTTATTTAATTCCTCCATTATCTACCTCACATTCAAATGGGCATAGTATGCGATCGTTTCACGCACTTTTTCCACCAACTCATCACGATTTTTGTCTTGTGGGCGGTATGGTTTTGAGTCGCCTTTTGAAACATCACAACCGTTCTGGAATCACCTATATCACACGAATACACGTGCAAGAAATCATCACAATAAACTTTTTTCATCAATTCAAATGTTTCTGTAAAAATATTACCGAACTTGAAACCGAACAAAATTTCATTAGCTCTTTTGTCCATCGTGTTTTGATGACGAGATGACACTTTAAACGCTAAACTTGACAATCCGTTGATCGATTCTAATGACGGCAGTCTTACTTTATAGAGATTTATAGCTTTCAGATTATACATATTGTTTCAATAGATGGCGTTAGTAGTTTTCTTTAAATTTAAGTTCCATTCATACTAACTAAAACAAGGCCGAATCTTCAAAGTAGTCCTAAGAATAAATGGAGGAAACTGCTGGGTAACATGTCAATAACGGCTTTTATCACATCAATTATTGAATAAAGTTGTGGGAGCATAAATTGTAATAAACTGGGACTTAAACAAAGTTTGAAGGGACGATATTACAAGTTGTTTTTCATATAACGGACCCCTAAGGTTTTAATGGCAGTTTTGCCGTTACAAGTTGCTTAGTGATAATAAGTTTAAAAACCACATGAAGACACCCAATAAAGCATATAGCATATAATGAAATAAACTAGTAATCGATTAGAAATCTATTCAAATTTAAAAAGTAGGGCTAGAAATGGCATATATGGATTGCAAAATATGTAGTTAATTGTTTTAGATAAATATAAGGCTAAAAAAGTTAATATAATTAATATTTCAAAAACATCTATTAAATTAACTTGATATAAGTTGCTTAGATAAGTGACTGTGTTTATATTTAACCCCGTTCAAATGGTTCTTAAAATTATATATTGGTCCTAGTTAAGCTATAATAACGTTCTGTAAAAGCTATAATAGAAAAAAGTAAGTAACTTAAATGAAAAAATGTTAACAATTAATACATTAAGTAAGATAGTTACAGATGAAATCCTTCACCTTTTTAATTTATGCGTTAGTGTAAACTTTACTTTAAAGTTAAAGTTAAAAGAATCTTTACTTTCACTTCAACAATAACATTTTCAAATAGAAGTCTTTCTAAATACTAATAGTGTAAAGAAAATTATTTTTTAAATTAAGTGCATGGGCGATATTTTGATATATGGTACCCGAGACAACGCAGATCGACAAAAATACTTAAATTACATTAACAAGACACTCCGGAAGATTATATTTAAAGCAGAAATAGAAAAAGATGATACCATTAACTTCATAGGTCTATGTATAATAAGGAATGAACATTAGAATTTGTTATTTATGAAAATCCACCTTTTTAGATATAATAATTCCAACATTCATAAATATTCCCTTTTAAACATTATAGAACAGAAAATCGGCCTCGTTAATGCTTGCATTAACAAAATCGTTTCATTTCAGTCATAATACCTGTAGGTGCTTGGAATCGTATATTCACTCTGGCAACACTGGTGGATCTCGTATTGTGTGTATATTATTTATAAGCTAACGTATATATTAGATCAGATCTCGTCCTTGCATATTATTGTAATAGATCTCATCTTAAAAGAGAGATTTCTTGTATAAAAAAAATACTTAAAACTTACCCCTCCATTAACCCCACAAATTGGCCAAGTTTAAATTTACAAGGGGAAAAAAGAAAATTTAATATAACTACTCTATCAGCCGGATCAGTGGTTGTCTTTAATTTATTCGGATCTCGCTCTAAAATTTAAAATAAAAAATGATATCGCATTTCTTTATCGGAATAGCCGTTTTAGAACAATTAGCAAAAGCAACTAAAATGCAGTCGGTAGGAACTAAAAGAAGCTAACTTAGCAATAGTAGGCCTTGGAAATTATACAAAAGTTGTGATGTTTGAAAGGAGCCATCATTATTGTGCTGATATTGTGTTATTTGGAAGCTGTTATATTTTAATGTGTTACAAATAACCTTCTAATTCAATTACTACGGTGAATCAGTTATTTAATCAAAAAGAGAAAGTTGAATTAATTTTTCTTTATGTTGGCGGCTTAAGTCTACGCGATGTGTGCGTCTTCTACGCAATACATCCCGATAAGTCTCTTCCAAATCCGGAGTTTTTAAGGAATTAGTAAAACTAAAAACAACTTGGGCACAAACAACGTATGTGTGTCCGCAAAAGAGGTAAAAATATTGTTACTGAAAAAAATATTCTTTGAATTGTGGAAAATCATCTCAAGTCAACGCACAAAATTGCCCAAGAGGAAGGTTGTTCTTAGTCAAAGGTGTGGGCCACGTCAAAGGAACAATTGTCATCCACACAAAATAAGAAGCGTACAAGAATTACATGATGATGATTGTGATAGAAGATTGGAATTTTGCAACTTGTTTTTGGACAAGAAGCGTCACCAAGCCAATTTCGGGAAACACATTTTTTATAGCGACCTAATCTTTTCTTAATTCTTACTTAATCTGATCATAGCAACTGAATTAAAACGTTATTTTTATACACATTCAAACACAACAGCTTTTAAATAACACAATGACAGAACAATAATGATGGTTCCTCTAAAAAAAAAACACAATTTTCGTTTAATTTCCAAGGCCTACTATTGCTATGTTAGCTTCTTTTATTTCCTGCCGACTGCAGATTATTTTAGTTGTGTTTGCTAATTGTTCAAAAACGGCTACTCCATTAAAGAAATATGACATAAAGATATGACATAAAGAAAAATTAATTCAACTTTCTCTTTTTGATTAAATAACTGATTCATCTTAGTAACTGAATTAGAACGTTATCTGTAACACATTAAAATACAACAGCTTCCAAATAACACAATGTCAGCACAATAATGATGGCTGCTTTCAAACATCACAACTTTTGTATAATTTCCAAGACCTACTATTGCTAAGCTAGCTTCTTTTAGTTCCTACCGGCTGCATTTTAGTTGCTTTTGCTAATTGTTCTAAAACGGCTATTCCGATAAAGAAATGCGATATCATTTTTTATTTTAAATTTTAAGATTTGTCAAATTATGATAAAAAAAATGGTGTTGCTATTTTAAAAAATATTGTTTTAGTAGTTACTGAAGAAATCTGGCAACACCGGCATTGTTTGTAAAATATTCTTAGTCAAGTTATTTCCTATAACTTTTCCTTTGACTGTACTAGTCTATCACTTCAAATAAAAAAGTTAGCCTATGTCAGGTTTATGTATGTCAGGTTTATAGCAGGGAAGGCGTTGGGATGCCGTCCCTCCAGCATTTATCACAGTAAACAATTTTTTAGATCAAAACACCATATTTCATTTCCGTTCAGTTACTTTCCTTTAACTCATTTTCCTGGTTCACCTCATGTCTAGAGTTTCAACAGCACGAAAAGTAAAAAGGAGGAAGGGGAAAGCAAAAATGTCTTCAGCAACACTATTTTCTTCTACGCCCTCCCACTTTAAAAATCCACAAGCCGCTACGGGTAGATATATATATATATATATATATATATATATATATATATATATATATATATATATATATATATATATATATATATATATATATATATATATATATATATATATATATATATATATATATATATATATATATATATATATATATATACATGTATATACAGAGAGAATGTCCAACCTAGCGGCGGACATAAGAAAAAGAAGGTTGAAATTATATAGACATATCAGTAGACTCCCACCGACAAGACTCACCAACAGAATTCTTACGTACATACAAGGAGTCAAGTCAACAGTACCAGACACAAAATACATATGTGGAACGTTGCAACAGAGAGCGAAGTTTCGATGAGATCAGGACAAAGTGGACGGAGGAAAGAAAGAGAATCCATGGAGAAAGGATGAGAGAGGTGTGGAGGATTAGAAAGAACATATAACTTTGCTCATATAACTTTTATATAACTAACTCATATAACAGCTCATATAACTAACTTCTCATATAACTTTTAAGAAATGTTGATGAAGCATGTTGATGTGCATCAGTGCTAATTCCCAGATTGACTCGTCAAATAATCTTTCATAAATTCGACGATATTAAGGGAGTTAAGATGTCTCTTTTATTTGAATGATTTGTGAAATTGCTGTTCTGTGACTTTAATTTTATTTGAATTATTTCAAATAGCCTAATATGTGTCTCAAGGAAAAATTCTCTTAAAATTAGTTATAAAAACAAGCATCCCTGTTATAGAATATTCACATATAAAACAAGCATCCCTGTTATAGAATATTCACATATTGATCTTGTATCCCTGTTATTGAATATTCACATATTGATCTTGTATGTATTAAAAATTATGTCACAATGGATACTTCGAAATTTCACGCATACTTGAATCGCCTGCGCATTGTAAGATTTGACTTCAGGTAGCCCCACAGAAGAAATTTTAGGGAGTTAGATGGTTTGCTCTTGCAGGCCACTAAATATCTCCATTTCGAGAAATGACCCAGTCAGTTTGTTCAGGTTTCCGAAACAAATTTAAAATGTTCCTCGCTGTATGACACGTGACACCATTAAACTTAAAGAGATTTACCACTAAACACCAAAACACTTTTTTGAACTGCTCGACGCACGTTTCGCTAACCATGTTAGCATCATCAGGAGATGATTTAATCTCAGATTAAATCATCTCTTCAAGTTTAGTGTTTCACAACAAAGGTTCCAATAGAAGAATTGATCAATGTGACACCATCTTGTTGAAAGAACATACTATTAGATGTCTATTAATCAATTGGAGCTATAAAAAGTTTCTTAACATGTTGAGGTTGCGTTCGCCATTAAGATTTGCCAGTTCATCATCGTCATTTTCATAAAAATCATTCTGTTACTCGTAGAGGATATAAAAGTTCTTTTTAAAGGATTTTCACTTCAAATCTACACTCTACAAATCCTACAATTTTTCTTGTTTATATACAGGTTATATATCATGATGTGGAAATAAGCTTTATCGGAAAACATCATTCTATTGAAAAATTCTGTATTATTTCTAATTTCATAAGTTTACACAATTGGGTTTTTGAATAAAAAATAATTATTGATTTTTTTTATTTATTTCAAAACTTTATCATAAATAATATTGATAATGGATGCGAAAATATTTTTAAAAGCTTGTTGCAATTAATTATAGATGAATTAAAACGTAAACAATTTTAAAAAATCACGTGACTACGAACGCGTCCCGGTTTGTTGCTATGTTTGTTACGTCAGAATACTAAAGTGTTTTCACGTCAGTATTGCCAACGGCTTCTATTCGTATATATACTGTCAAAATTATTGTTTGTTAAGTACAAAATAAAATATTGTTGATTACTAATTTAGTTTAGTAATGCGTGACAAAGAGTTCATAAAGGCCAATTCTGATAATATTCAGCTGAAGCTGAAGTTCGAGGTTTTAAAGCATCCATGAAAGTTTTTTAAAAAATAATAATAATATAAATGTAAATAAGAAACAAAATGTTTCTATTCAAAATAATTAAACTATTTGCAGGGTATTACGAGAAGGTTGCGGTGACAAGGCTATAGGTTTTGTACAGCTTAACCCCAAAAAAGTGTGAAAGAACGTGTATGTCCAGATCATAAAGTTCGGAGTAAAGCTTATACAATTACCTTGATTATTAAAGAAAAATTAAGAAAAGTTCAAAACACTCAATGTCACGATTATGCAGCTTCAGCAGATACTTCAGAGAAAAATGTTAAATATTGAATAACCAAAAAATATTTTCTAGTTTTGTAATTCATTTTTGCACGAAAAAACAATATAAATCATAATTACAAAAACAAAACAAATACTCTTTAAATCGCTAATTATATTTGAGTAAAAAATACACTGTTAAATATACATAATAAAACTTCCCCCAACTAAGATAATATATTACAGTAGAATATAATACGTAAACTACATTAATAATAAATTCATAATAAAAACAATCACTACCCAAAATTATATACATATTTGTTTGATTGCTTTCATTGAAGTTTACAATACTTTTAAAACCACGCCGATTCTTCGAACCACCACACTAAACTCTATTAACAATATTTTCAAAAAAAAATCCACACATACTACATTATTGCGTTAATTAAGATTTTCAGTATTTTTAGAACGATGGCGATTTTTCGCCTTCCATGTTATACAAACCACCACATTAGACTCTTCATATTATTTGCAAATATAAATAAATCTAGCTGCCAACTAACTCTAATGCATGACCAACCAGAGATTTGCCAAATAAGAGAAGGCACGTTTTAGAATGGAAAACTTTTATAGTCGAAGTGTGGGACTCACAAAAAAATCCTGGAACCACTGTCAGCCTACCATTAGTCTTCAATGCCTATAATAAATTTCTAACCTATGTTTAAACATAACTTATCAAATAAATATGTTCAATTAATAGATAAAATGTACCAAAATCCTGAAAAAAACCTGATAGTATGTTTGCTTTTCTATATTTCTTTTTTTAATAATCCTTCGTATGTTTGTTTTGATTCCATGGAAAACTGCTTTGCCAGTCCTTAATTTAACTAGTTAAGATTTATCCAACTGATTACACACATTTCTGTACTCTTCGAACATCTACAAATTAGATTATCCTGTAAAACTTTCATAAGTTTAAAACTTTTCATGTACGATTACCTTCCAAATTGGTAGTCGAATTTTTTTCTTGCCTATTCTTGTCTAATTCTTGAATATTATTATTAGTATCCTACAAAATAGACGATCCTGTAGGGCTTTCTCATTGTTACTACCCTCGGTTGTGTTACTACATGTACATTCTTTGCCGACACACAGGAATATTCCTTCTCATAAATTTAGCCTGTTAATTTGTTTTCCCTAAATGAATTAAATAATATAAATAAAAGTTATAAAAACGAATGCAAAAAACAAAAGGAACCATAATCTGATTTCATTGTGAACTTACCTTTGCGCCTCAATATATTATGTAAAGATATATGAGTATAACGTCGAAAACAGCACCGAAAGCCTAAATAACAATTAAAAGCAAGTATATTTTCAAAGCGATTGCAAACTAACAAATGCTATAAAAGATATAGGTTAAACCTATAAAACAATGACTAAGTTCGATAAATTGTTTTATTTACCCGAGACTCTGATTCTTTCCGAACGTCTTTTCAGAAAGAGCGCGAAGGAAAATTTCGGTAAAACTTCCGAATTGTTTCGAGCCGAACCGATACTGGCGATATTGGTCATCGGTACAATTGTGAGGTCACAATGGTTCGGGGTTTTTTCGGGAATTAACAGCATGTCATCGGTACTAGGTTTAAAAATTTATTTTTAATTTGATATAACTTTTTAATTATAATGAAAAAAAAATCAAAATGATTTTGTTATAAAACTTATATATGACCTTTTGAAAAAAATTGTTCAAAAGCCCAATTCTAACATATTCTTTCGTCGTAAAATGCCAGGTCTCTAGAGGACAAAGTCTAGATCAAGTTTCCAGGTAAACGGTGCTAATTTTAAATCCCGAAGTATCTATTGGAATATCTTATTACTAGACTTTATTTCTCATTGGAAAAATTATAGAAAATATATAAAATCTTTTTTATTATACCCGTTGTATTAAAGCATAAGCATAAGTTGTTCATTTGCTTTTTTGCCCGCGTTTTTTCCCTTTATTTAACAACTAAAAATAAAGTGCGGGTTCTTCTCTGTTGTTGAAAAACAGCCCCTATAACAAAAATGCAATATGTTTGTTCAGCAGTGTATTTAAAAATTATGTTCGCTAAGCTATGCATCAACGAAAATGTTCAATTCTTCTGTTGGAACTTTGGTTTGAAACACTAAACTTGCAGAGATTCACTACTAAACACCAAATCACTTTTATGAACTTCTCGACGCACATTTCGCTAACTATGTTAGTATCATCAGGAAATGATTTAATCTATTTCTAAAACTAAACTATGTTCTATTTATATGAAAACCCTACCTAACGAAGTAAACGTGTAAAAATCATGAACAGTGAAGTTTACTAAGCCTTAAATTAATATCCGAAAAAGTTAACTGAAGGGAATAGGTCCTTTATCTCGGTTCATGATTTTTTTATATTTTTCTTTTTGAATGCTTTCATATGCATCCAAAGCCCTATTACTATTAATACTTTTAATTAGTCTTAAATTACTAATATCTATCCTGTGGTCATGTTCGATAACATTTTGGACAATACAAGATTTTTCATTTCTCCCATATCTAATGTGCGCAATATGTTCTTTATATCTTGTTAATATGGATCTTTTCGTTTGCCCTATATACCTCCGATCACAGTATTGACAACTAATTTCGTAAATCCCCTACTTTTTATGTTGATCTACTTTATCCTTCGGATTACCCAGAACTTCTCTTAATTTATTATATGGTTTGTACACAACCTTAATGTCCACTTTTTTCAAAATTTTGTCTAGCCCTCTTGTTAATCAAATGGTATTACCATGCATTTATTTGTGTTCCAATCCTTTTGAGAAGTCGAAGATTCTTTCAATAATTTTCTGAACGTATGTTTTCTAATTAATTTATCTACAATGTTCTTATTATAACCATTCACTTCAGATACCTCCCTAATTATTTTAATTCTTTGTTATAATTATCTTTATTTAAAGGCAAACTAATTAATCTATTTACCATAAAATTTAAACTAGCCATCTTATTTTTGAAGCTATGATTTGAATTGTGAGGAATGTATCTCGAAGTAGTGGTGGTCTAAAAACATCAAAATCTAACCTATTTTTATTATTTCTACTGATTAAAGCATCCAGAAATGGTAAACTATCGTTGTTTTCGAGTTCATGCGTGAATATTATATTTTGGAATTTACTATTTAAGTTCTTAATAAAATCATGTAAGTTTTCATTTTTCAAATCGAAAATGGCGAAAACCTCATCCACATATCTTAACCATACCTTCGGGAAGTAACTTAATATATATTTTGCCTCGATTTCAAATTTACTCATGAATAAGTTGGCCAAGAATGGTGACAGAGGATTGCCCATTGCTGTTCCTTCTTGTTGTTCGTAAAACCTGTTATTAAGCTGAAAACCATTTTGCTTCATACATAATCTTGTTAAGGAGATGTACCCAGAAACAATCTTGTTATTAAAACCGTTTAACTCGAGTAACTCCCTCAGGTATTTCAAGGTATGTGGAATCGGGATACTCGGAAACAACGATGAAACGTCAAAAGAAACCAAAACCTCACCTTCCTGTAGATGTGTGTTTTTGACTTTTTCCATGAATTTGGTTGAGTTTATCACAAAACAGAAAGGTAGTTAGTTTGGTAGATTTTCAAATTCCTTTGTTAACCACTTTGCCAAATTGTATGTTGGAGAATCAATAGTTTATGAATTTTTGATAGAGCATACAATTTTAGCACTTTTGGATTAGAGACATGTATTTTGCTTTTCAGAGAAGAAGAAATAAGATTGTGACAAGATTTCAATGTATCTCTAACTTCGTTAATTATTTTTGACAATGGTTTCCTAGATAATCGTTTATAAGGACCGTCTTGAATTAATTTTTCAACGCCTTCAAAGTAATCAGGTTTGTCCATTACTACAACCTTATTTCCCTTATCAGCTTTTAAATAAAAAACAATATTTCTGTCGCAGACGCTTGACAATCTTAGAAACATTTGGCATTTTTTGGCTTTTATTTGAAATATTTTTTGCAATTTTGCTTTTACATGACTCTCTGACGAAAGCTTTGGAAGATTCCGGTAAGTGTTTAATACAAGTGTCAATACCGGTTACCATATCCTCCAAAGCACTGCGGGATGCCGGCAAAGCAAAATTGAGGCCTTTATTTAAAAGATCTAGTTCTGGATTGTCGAATATCTGAGTTGAAAGATTTTTTACTGTGTTGATGATCTTTTCTGGAATATGTTCTTTTGGGTGCATAATTTTCAGTTTTTTAATTTTTTTTATTTAAAGATGACATCTTTTTAATAAATATACTATTTACTGCTGTGAACATATTTTTTGAAAACTGCACCAACATCTATGTTCCACATTTGTTAATTTAAAAGTTAATTTTTTGTAAAGATTGTACGCCTGAATTTCAAGCATACTCCCTTTACTGTACAAATATTTGATTTCTAAGTCAAACCATTTCTGTTTTGCAAAATTAGTTATTTTGTCACATATTTTGGAAGATTTTGAAATATTAACTTTAATAAAATTGGGAAATAATTTATTTGTCTGGCATGACTTATGAAACCAAATATCTGCTCCAATAAGTCTAACAACGGTCATCGGAACTAAATCTTTATCGTAAGTACACTACTAAAATTTTTAGAGAGGATTTTCTAGACTAGATAAAATTTTGAAAGAATGTTCACACATTAGGTTGGTTCACAAATTAGTTGTCAAGACTGTGATCGGAGGTATATTCGGCAAATAAAAAGATCCACATTGACAAGATATAATATTGCCCACATTAGATTTGGGAGAAATGAAAAATTTTGTGTTGCCCAACATGCAATCGAACATGACCACAGGATAGATATTAGTAATTTAAGACTAATTAAAAGTGTTAATAATAATAGGGCTTTGGATGCATATGAAAGAATTCAAATAAAAAAATGTAAGAAAATCATGAACCGAGATATTCCGGACCTATTCCGTTCAGTCAACTTTTTCAGTTATTAATCTAAGGCTTAGTAAACTTCACGGTTCATGATTTTTACACGCTTCGTTAGGTGGGGTTTTCATATAAATAGAACATAGTTTAATTTTAGAATTAGATTAAATCATTTCCTTATGATGCTAACGAAACGTGCGTCGAGAAGTTCAAAAAAGTGATTTGGTATTTAGTGGTGAATCTCTTCAAGTTTAACGAAAATGTTATTTGAAATAAATTGGCTCAGATGGACAATTGTTCGGTACAATAGAGCCGAAAAAATAAGGGCGTAGTCGAGTAATTTGATAAAGAATAAAATTTTCATGTCGAAGACAAGAACAAATTTGAGATTTTGAAACTCCTGACATGACCATAATAAATATTACATCATAAGAAAAGTTTATATTTCCACAACCAATGTAATCTATAACATCGTAGTTATTTATAGATTTAGTTGTTACAAGAGCATGAAATCCTCAGACGCGTGCATCGCTATAGGGTAAAATAGGCATCGCATAGGGTATAGAAGGCAATGAGTGACAGTGGCAACATTACCGAACTGCTTCTGTACTGACTGGAAGCAACAAACAGGACTGAAATCGATATAGAATCACCTTGATCGTTGTTGGTAGCATAAAAGGGTAAAAATGGGCTAGCGTGTGACGACGAAAGACAAATCAAATTGGCAATGCTATATCAATTTTTTTAATAAATGTCGTACCAACGGTTTCCTTTGCAATTTAGTTTTCTTTTTTGTTTTTATGCATCTGATGTCATAAAATATTTTACTCTTGTATTGTCTTATAAATTATTATCAACTTACATTGGCGCAGTGGCTAAGGTGAGCCGTGACTAGCGCGGTAGCGGATTCGACTCCCGTGCTCGCTCGGGAAAAAGAGGAAAATACTATACCGGGATGTTAAATTGTTTTCAGGTGCGGTTAAAACCTATAAAGCCATGGATCTAAAATGACCTAATCTTACTAATATTATAAATGTGAAAGTACGTTTGTCTGGATGTTCGTCCTTCAATCATGCTTAAACGGATGGAAGGATTCTAATATTTTAAGGCAGAGAAATCGATAGAAGTTTGGCATAGAATTGGTCGATTATGTCTTTGAGTAGGACATAGGATTTTTATAATACTATGAAGTTCTAGCGAGGTTTTACATCGATACGTGTATATAGGCTATATATGTATGTATGTATGTTTTTTTTAACGACGAGGGAAATGCTTTTTACGCACTCCTGTCTCAAAACGGAGACTAGGCAGTGTAAGACGCAATCAAAGACTCCTACTCACTAAAACCCTACGTCAAATTCATCCCATTCCCTGCGGAACCGCCATCAAGCATTACTTCGCAGGGATGAACTGGCTACTAGCCCTTCTGAGATTCTAATTCACATTATGGTTGTGTCTCAATCTCTCAGTTTCACGGAGCTTCCTGTTCTCTTATTTGGGAAACCTTTGGCTGGTCATACATTAGAGTTAGTTGGCAGCCAGATCTATTTATATTTGCAATTATTATGAATAGTCTAATGTGGTTGTTTGTAAAACACGTAAGGCGAAATATCGCCATCATTTTAAAAATACTGAAAACCTTAATTAAAGCAATAATGTAGTATGGGTAGATTTTTTTAGAAATTTTGTTAATAGAGTTTAGTGCGATGGTTTGAAGAATCGGTGTGGTTTTAAAAGTATTGCAAATTTCAATTAAAGCAATCAAACAAATATGTCTGTAATTTTGGGTAGTAATTGTTTTTCTTCTGAATTGATTATTAATGTAGTTTACATAGTATAATCTACTGCAATATATTATTCTACTTGGTGGAAGTTTTATTATGTATAATTAATAGTGTATTTTTTATTGAAATAAAATCAGCGATTTAAATAGTATGTATGTATTTTGTTTTTCTAATTATGATTTATATATATATATATATATATATATATATATATATATATATATATATGTATATATATATATATATATATATATATATATATATATATATATATATATATATATATATGTATATATATATATATATATATATATATATATATATATATATATATATATATATATATATATATATATTGTTTTTTCGTTCAAAAAATAATTACAAAACTAGAAAATATTTTTTGGTTATTCAATATTTAACATTTTTCATTATTTTTGAAAATCAATATTACAAATATATGCAAAAGATTACTATTTATAAAATTATATAATTTATATAACATTATATTATATATATATTTTTTTGTTTGAGTATTTATTATCGGCTGAAGCTGCACAATCGTGACATTGAGTGTCTTGAACTTTTCTTAATTTTTCATTAATAATCAAGGTAACTATATAAGATTTACACTGAAGTTTATGTTCTGGACATACACGTCCTTTTACAGTGCAAATACCATTTTTGCGGTCAAGTTGGACAAAACCTATGGCCTTGTCACAATAACTTTCTCGTGACATCCTAGAAATAGTTTAGTTATATTTAATAGAAATATTTTATTTACATTTACATTATTTTTTTTTTAACTTACATCGATGCTTTAGCACCTATAACTTCAACTGAATTGAACAGAATCTCATTTTTCAGAAAATCTGTGACCATAAAAATATCCGCAGCAATTATATTATCAGAATTAGCCTTTATGAACCCTTTGTCATACTGAACTAAATTAGTAATCAGCAATATTTTATTTTGCACTTAACCAACAATAATTTTGACAGTATATATACAAATAGAAACTTTGATAGTACTGACATGAAAACACTTTACTATTCTGACGTCACAAACCTACCAGTCAATGGCTGTGCGTTCGTAGTTACGTGTTTTTCTTTATGTTATATATTCATTTATAATTAATTGTAACAAGTTTTTAAAAAGTTTTTCGCATCGATTATCAATATTATTTATGATAATGTTTAAAAATAAAGTAAATAATCGAAAAACCTCAATTGTACAGTAAGGATAATTCTTTTATAAAATGCGATGTAAACATTTTTAGATATTCAGATAAATGTTAAACAATACTCTGCATATAACGGGACATTTCAAAATAACAGACTTAGTATAAAACAATTACACAGGTGTTAAGTCAAAATAGCAAAACAGCCCTTATAACAAATACGTAATATTTTGCCGAGCAGTGTATTAGCTGTGATATAGCCTAATACATTGAAGATTTACTGTAAACTCAGAAGGCGTTCTGGACGTTATTGTCATATTTATATGAAAATCTAATATAAGTTAAATACGGACAGCATAAAAATGTGTTTATACAAATTATAATCTACGATATCCGGGTTATTTATAGATTTACCTGTTGAGAAAGGAATGAAATCGTCAGGCGCGTACAACCTCAAAGGGTCAATCGCCGCCTACAGGAGGTCATCGACGGTGGCGGCAACGTTGCCGTATGACATCTGTGTTGGTTTGAAGCAACAGGCGGGACTGGAATCAATATAGGATCACCTTGGGCGTCAGGGACGGCAGAAAAGGGTAAAACTGGGTCGATCGCTAAAGGGAGCAAAGGATCGAATCTGCGATGCTTAAATTATTCAGTTGGACGGCATAGTTACGTAAGTCACATTTCCCATGGGACCAAGTTTAGTTTGACTTATTTTCCGATAAGAGGAATATGTTCTAAAAAAGATATTGTTAAGTTACACCTAAAATTTTGATATACAGTTTTAGTCTAATTTTATTAAATAAATTGTCTATACAATTTGTCGTAGTAGTTTCACGGCTTCGCTTGTTATTGTTTTTCCTAGCGGATATGCCTCTGATGTCACTCTGGAATCAAAAAATGGTTTAATTCGGAAAGCGTGATATTGCGGCTCTAATTTTGTTATAATTATAGTACTCTCCCTTTCTCTCTTCTCCTAGTTCATTTTCAAGCTTTGTATGCTTTGCAAGCTTTGTATATCTAACTATACTTTGTCGGAAACTAGGCTACTGCTATTTTCATAATATCTACAACTAATAAATTTGTTTGCCGTCGCCCTGTCCCTGAATGACCAATTCCTCTATATCAAGCCCCCAGATGACCTGCCTGCAGAATGTAAATGCGAGTATAAAATCAGATACTTTTCAGATAGATAGCGGACTGATAACTAATCTGATCTCATTCGTCCTAAGCGGGAGAAATACCAACACCGAAATGAAATGAGAAGATCCGAGAGGCACCGAACAACAATTAAAATAATAGGTCTTCTTCTTCGAACTCTTCTTTACAGAAGAGTCGTGACAATTGAAACTCATTCAGTTAGCATGGTTTTCTCATTACTTCTCGCCAACGTTTTCTATTTGTAGCTTCCTTAGTGGCATATTGGCGAGATGAACCAGTTATATTTTTACGTTGATCTATCAGTTTTTTTGATTGCAGTCAACGGGATGCAAAGGACCCGTCTCCAGCATCAAACTTCAAAAGAATTAGTGCATTTGAAGTCTTGTTTTTTAATTACTTATTTATTTATCGTATGTGCTTTTTAGAGTACACCTTAAAACATGTATACAGCAAACAATAAAGAAAAAATTCATACAAGTAGGCAAAATTGTAAATATAAATGGAGAAAATGTATAAACACAACATATGCCGTATAAATTGAAATGACAAACACGCCAAGATAAAATGACATTGCGCACACAGTTATAATCGTAAGTCCAATTGGTTTATTATTTGATTGTTTCAGGATATGCACTGCAGATGTCATTTAAATGGCAAGGATAAGCAGTGCGTGAGCAGTTTTCTATTATAGATGCCTTAAGCAGTGCTATAGATATAAATAACCATCATTTAAAAACAGTTGCTAATCTGTCACCAGATTTGGAATTATTAAACTTTTATAATCGTTTGAATCACTATTTAATTTTACCGCCGTAGATGAATATACTGTTTGCAAACTTTTACAAGCAATAAAGACTAACGCAGCTGTATCTGATGGAATAAATATTGAAATTATTCAGGTTGTCCATATATCCTTCCAATATTGGTACACTTGTCTGCTGGAGGGTACTTTTCCGGATATATGGAAAATATCTAAAATAATATAATTTCCCGAAAAAAAAACAGATATAACATATTTTGAGGATGGTTGCGGCATTTTCTTGACGAAAATTCATAATAAATTGTATAAATAAAACAAAGTTGCTTTGCCAACCATCCAAAGAAGCTACAGTGTAGCAAAATGTATTATGTTTTACAGAAAAATATAAGTGGAAATTAGACAACTTTATTTTATTTACAACATATTTTAATGATATTAGGCCAATATCGATCTTCAAACACTGTTAAAGCTTTTCGAAAAAATCTTGGCGAGAGTCTGGTTTCCATAAAGGATATAGTCGTACTACTGCTTTGGTTTACCTAATTGATGATATAGTAAGAAATACTGATATTGGCAGAACATCTGTACTAGTGCCATTAGCTTACTCTAAAGCATTTAATAAAATTAACATTGAATGTATGGGTACCATTTTTCATTATCTAGACCTATCGCAGAATGCTAGAAAATTGGTGGTCAACTATCTTGGTAACAGATATCAGTTTGTAAAAACCGATAACGGCGAATCTCTCACGGGGCATATCAACTGCACAAGGCTCAGTTCTGGGCCCTCTACTGTTCTGCGCCTATACATGTGGCATTTCTAAAAGCCTAAAATACAGTTACTCTATTCCTTTGCGTCTTATGACTTTTATAATGCTAATGTCATGATTAACGAAGATATTTAAGAACTATCAGCAGGATTTCTCGCACAGACATCAATTGACAATAAATTGTCATGATTAACGAAGATATTTAAGAACTAACAGCAGGATGTCTCAGACAGACATCAATTGGCAATAAATTCAGAAAAATGTATTGTTATGGTATTTGGTAAGCATCGACATAGGATAGAAAAGGAAAAAATTATACCGGTTGGTAATGCTGTATTGCAGAATGTGCACAGTGCCAGGAGTCTCGGAATGGAGATAGACACTGACTTAAAATTTAGCAATTTTATTAAAACTCAAAATAGCCTATGCTGATTTGAAGAAACTGTTCCCCCACAAACATGTCTTTAGTGCCAGTTTGAAACTGATTCTCCGAGGAAAATATTTTAAGTCATGTGAGTTACTGTGATGTGCTTTATGGGCCATTTTAAACACAGTTGATGCTAAGATGATTGAGCGATTGCAGAAATCTTGTTTGAGGTACTGGTTTCAACCTGTATCCTATAAGCTGGTGTCATTGAAGCGTTTATTTAGGTTATTTAGAAGGTAAATCCATGCGGGCTGTTTATTTAATTCCATATTATGGTGTAAAAGTACTCCATATCTGTATAAGATTAGATCTCGATCAGACATGCATAATTTGAATAATAGATTTAGATTCAGGGGTTGATTATCGCCGCCATATACGACATATATAAATTATATATATAATTATATATAATTATATATATATATATATATATATATATATATATATATATATATATATATATATATATATATATATATATATATATATATATATATATATATAATTAGTTGTATGAAAAACAATTGGAAATAATATGTCAGCTTTAATGATTAATTATTTTGTCTGTGCATCTATTGCCTTGACATCTCTTTTCTTTGCAAGGACTGAATCATTGCTTCTTTAATTTCCTATTTGATCATATACGAACAATAATATATTTTTGAATTTTCATTTATTACGTATATGATTATTATATGTAAAATAGCTTAGTCTATGTGTACTGTGGGTTAAATGAGAATTAGGTCTGAAATGTCTAAATCAGTACTTCTGCCACCTCGATTCCGTTGCAGTGATTTAATATGAGTTTTCTATTATATTGTAATAAATTGCTATTTATATAGGCACTTCCGAATCACATTCTGATGTTTCTCGCAAACCCCACATAAACATCATTTCGCCACATCTTCAGTGGATTATCCTGAGTCTGTTTAACGTTACATAACACCTTCGGGGTAGAGCAAAACCTGGATGTATGCTATCCGGGATAATTTTCCAGGGTGTAGTAGGGGTTGTAGAAGTTTCCCATACATTTGTCCCAAGTCAAGTAAGTCAAAATTAAAGCTTCTTCCGGCTGATTCACAATGTGAATTTTTAGATTCTAGGCGATGCATGGCACTATCGATATCTTTATATATTGGAATATCTGGATTGGGCATAAGTTTCTTTTAGTTTTTTTTCAGAGCATCCTGCCGCTGTCGGTGAGGTGGTGCAATATTATTCAGAACTGGTAACCACTGACAGGGTCTTGACCTAACGGTACCGGAAATAATTCTTATTGTGTGATTTAATGTTGTGTCAACTTTTGTCGTGTAATTACTATTCATCCATACAGGGCTGTAGTATTCCCCTACCGAATAGACAAGCGCCAAAGCTGAAGCTTTGAAAGTTTCAGCTTCAGCTCCCTCGCCAGAATTTGCTCATTTTTGGATGATTTTGTTTCGTATTCGAAGTTTTCCTGCTACTGCTGTGAAGTGTTCTTTAAATGTTAGTGATCTGTTCAATATTACAGTTAGATATTTCGATGAAGATCTATTTAATTCTTTTTTACCCTGCAAATATCACAGTCAGCTCCTAACTTAACCGATAATCAGGCAAGGTTGGTAATCATTATTTTCGTTTGCTACTCGTTTATTTGTTGTCAGTAAAGACATCTTCCATCCTATATTTTTTTGATAATGGGATTTGTTGGTCCGCCAATCTCGCAAGAAGTGTAGTGCCATCGGCATATCTAAAGTTAGTTATTTTAATGCTACCAATACTGATAATGTCTGTTCAAACCTGGAGAGCTATACGTATGATATATTCATCATAAATCTTAAATATAATTGACAATAGGATACATCTTTGTCTGTTTCTTTTAACACAAAATTAATTGGATGTTCGATTCTTCGAATCTTCGTTCAATTTTCACCATTTCTCTGTTTTTGTTTTTCATACAGATGACAAATAAGGTCTATCAGGTGATCTGATACTTCTATTTCTCGCAGAGTTTATCATAATATTCTCATTTTAAACTATCAAACACTTTCCGAAAATGAAAGGATCAGAAATAAATAGCTTTTTCGATTATTCAAATGTTGAATATATGTTCACGTATACCTCTGACTGCAACGAATACGTATATAATACGTAAAATAATACGTTCATTCCCTCAAATATACTAGTTCAAAGGCTTCTGCTTAAAAGACTTCAAATGATTTTCCAAGTATTTGTTAATAAAAAGTGTTTAAAATTTGAACCAGCAACATAAGTCACTTAGATGGACAGTATTTCTGAAAAGTAGCTTTATTTTTGTCTAGAAATGCTCTATGAATTTTAGGCTGGTATGACATTAATTTCATTAATTAATTAGTTAAATTGGATAATTTTGCTATCATATGCTAATTATGTATTTTTGCATAGAAAACCCATTACGAAAATCGAAAAAATGTTGTAAAAATATTATGGCGACACTGCTCCTCCACATTTCACTATTCATTAGTTGTTTACTGAGTTTCGATGTGGTCAAACCAGTATGAGTGACGATCCGCGTTTAGGATGCCACGTTGAGGTCACTACTGATTAAAGGGTTAATACAATCGATGATATCGCATTGGTCAAGCGCAGAGTGAAGATATTGTTGTGAGTGAAGTTATTATTGAGATGATAAACATCTCAGATGAATGCATATGAAAAATCCTGCATGACTATAGTATAAAAAGCTATCAACGCGATGGCTGGGTTGCTCCCTGATCACTTCGCAGTAGTATTTAAACATGTGTAAGCGAATTTTGAAGAAGTTTCTTAGGCCTTTTGTAGCTATCGATAAATGAACATTAGAAAAGAAAGAACAATCAATGGGTCTTATACACCATTTTCTGCCTCTCCTATTGATTATTACATTCAAACATAAAGAAATGATTGGCTGGAAAAAATTAATTTCAAATAAAAATACCATCGTCGAAATACAGGATTATCTTGTAGAAATCGACAAGTGGTCGATCGATTCTTTGGCGAGAATAAAAAGTTCAATAATGGTTTGGCTAAAAGTAAACTACGACTTAGGAAAAGGAATGAAAAATAGGTCCATTTTTAATTTAGAAAAAATAATATTTCATATAAAAAGCAGCAGTCTGTCCTCATATAGGTCACAGAATTGTCAGTTAAGAAGTTTGTGCATACGATTGAGAAACTGATTCGGCGTACTACCCAAGGAACCCACAATCCATGTCTATAGCATTTCAAATGCTTTAGTCCATCTTCGTAAAGTGCCAGATAGAATTTGCACGGCTTCTTGTCTTACTTTCGCAGATCCCGTCATTCTCTACATATACGTATAGATGATCTAATTTACGTGAAACTTCAGGTATATGATTGTAAAAATGATTAGTAAAGTCTTGGATGTGTCATCAACAATTAGGCAGCATTCCAATATGTTTAGTTTCAGACCTAGTTCTGCGCAAAATTTTTATTGACCGACAACCCACTTTACGAGTGTTCTGTTGCTTTTCCTTAACAAACTCATTTTTTCTTAAATTGGTGCACATTTCATCACCGAATCTGAAAATAGGCTTGTTATTTATATAGGGTGACTTTATTAGAAATATATTGTATTCTGGTACTACCATTTCTCTTAGTTCAATCCACAGATAATTCTACTTTACGATATCAAATGTTCTAATGTAATTTAGAAAATAAAAGATGGCTGGTACATGATAGTATTAGTATTTGCCAATCATCTATCCTATATTTTTGAGTTGATTTATTCTACCTCTGCCTGAAACTAAGCTAGACTGTTACTGAGGGATTTGTGGTAACACGTTTTCAGTTCTTCTTACACACACAAGGTTTCAGTTCTTCTTACACTATATACAAGATGATTTTACTGGCATGACTAGTAAGGGTAATGATACTATAATCGCAAAATTCCCTGTAGTTTCCTATCGGTATTATAATACAATTTTCCCTTCCGATCTTTGTGTTTGGTTTCTTAATTTTATTTTATTTGGACGTTTATCCTTCTAATGGGTTTGATTTTAGGGGGAATTTTATTCCGAGCTTGTGCAATACCATTACTTATAAATGTGTTTGGTCATAGTCATACACTACTGACTCGAAAAAATGAGTTAATAATAACTTTAGCTTTATCGTTGTATTTACTTCGTACTGTTACTTTTTTATCATACAATATAAATAAATTAAACTTACTAATATATTATATAATAAATTATACAATATCAAAAATCACCAAAAAATTATCGAAATAAACTTTTGAACATTTTGGCGATATAGATATTTCCATAAATTGAAATCGTTTCATTTTATGAAAATCCCATCGCATCGATTTATTTACTTATCTTTATAACAAATCCATTCTCTAGTTCTAAGATAAAAAATAAAACTTCTCTAGATAAAAAATGATTACAACATTTGATTAACTAAAGATTATCTATTAATTTAATCTAAAACTATTTTATCTTAAACCTTATGAAATACAGTGATAATAAATTTTAATTCCAAATATTGAGCGCTGGTAAATTTATTAAAAAATTAATAAACCTGATCCTAAAATTTATAATTTTTTTTTAAATTTACGAGTTACATGACTCGTAAAACGTTGCAGAAATTAAAAAATAAATTTGCGGGAAACTATAATGGTTTACATGTGTGGTTGTTTCTTTTAGATAAGTATTCAATATATTTTAGGAGAGCATTATTTTCCATGCGACGAATTTGAATACTGACCTCCGAAATTGGTTTACCTAATTTTCTGTGTAGTTTTACGTCCCTATATTTTTAGAGTTAGTCCTGGCAAAAATGGAAACCTGGAATAATTTAAATTCCAAAATCAATTATTTGATCTTCAAGTAAACAATTTTTTATTTGTATTTGTATTATGTGAAAGATAATGGAATATATTCATTATCAGGTTGGGAATGAGATTTGTTATATCCAGGAGGGGATTGATTTAGAAAATGTAACTTTGTTGAAAAATTAAATCGTTCGATACTATCAACTTTATTAGTGGCAAAGGTAATGTTGGCCAACAGCATCTGCCAGTCTTGGTAGAGTAAATGACAGAAATGGTAAAAAAGCCTAAGGAAAAAGACGATGGGAATAGATAGCGTGTTTCTCAAATAATTAATTAGAATTATAGGCTTACATATTTCCTATTTTCCATAGGATAAAGTTTAATTTGACTGATTTACTGATATTTCATGACGAACTGTACAGTATAAAGTATAACTGTACTGTGTGAACTATGAACCTGAAGCTACACTAGAATTTTGAAATAATTAGTTTTTGAGATTTTATAACTAATCAAATTTTACATTATGTATTTTTTATTTGAAGTGATAGACTAGTACTACCAAATACGAAGTTATAGAAAATAACTTGAATAAGAAAAATGTATAGACAATGCTTTCCGGTGTCTTCAATAACGACTAAATTTCTTCAGTATCTACCGAAATCTTAAGTAAATTCTAAAACATTTCTTTAAAGGGTACTGTATTTTTTAACAAAATTTAACAAATTTTAAAATTTAAAATAAAAAATGTTGCCACATTTCTTTATTTGAGTAGCAATTTTAGAACAATTAGCAAAAAGAACTAAAATAATCTGCAGTCGGCAGGAATTAAAAGACGCTAATATAGTAACGTAGGCCTTGGACATTAAACAAAAACTGTGTTGCTTGAAACGAGCCATCATTGTTGCGCTGTCATTGTGTTATTTGAAAGTTATTGCATTTGAATGTGTATAAAAATAACATTTAAATACTTCTCTTCTCAGAACTCTTCACAGACCGAACGGATCGAAACCAGGAATGATTTAGGAATATATATATATATATATATATATATATATATATATATATATATATATATATATATATATATATATATATATATATATATATATATATATATATATATATATCTCGAGAGGAAACGCACCGATTCAACATACAGCTAGTGCAAAAAACTCTGGAAGAAAACAGGGGAATTAACAAAGCTAAGCAGAAGCTGAGAAGGAAAAGGACACAAATGTTTTCCTTAATGCGTGAGGATGGTACAATATGCAGGAAACAGACGGAAATATTAGAGATTATAGGATTGTAGGATATCCTGGTGGACGAAGTGACAAAGGCTATAGACTTGATGAAAAATAGAAAGGCTCCAGGAGAGGATAGTATAACGGTGGAGATGTTAAAAGCTGATGGTCGGGCCTTGCATAAAACACTGGCAAGATTATACACAAAATGCCTCAGACAACAAGAAGTACCCAGCTTATGGAAAAATGCAGAAGTGATTCTTTAACATAAGAAAGGGGTACAATGGATGCATTGCTTAATCAAGGTGTAGAGAAAGCCTATGTAAACCTCCTAGGATCGATATATGATGAAGCTACAGCGACAGTCCACCTTGATGATCTTGAGGTGGAAATAAATGTAGAGCGGGGCGTACGGCAGGGGAATGCAATATCGCCTCTTCTTTTCTCAGCCTGCCTGGAAGTAGTGTTCCGTAAGTTGGATTGGGAACAAGATAGAATAAGGATTAATGGTGCGTACTTATATCATCTTAGATCCGCAGATGATATCGTTCTTCTTTCACAAGACCCAGATGAGCTGCAAAGACACCTACAAGAATTGCAAAGGGCTGGGGAAGCATTTGGCTGAAAAATAAACTAGAAGAAGAGTCAGGTCATGTCCAATAAATTTGCTGAGGACAAAAGGATTTCTATTTTAGGAACGGATTTGGAAGTTGTGGATCACTATATATATCTTGGGCAAAGGGTTTCAATCGAAGGGGACACCGTCCGGGAGGTGGAACGACGCGTTAAATGTGGCTGGCAGGCATTTGGCAGGCATTTGGCAGGCTGAACATAGTGTTTAAGAGCAAACTAACACTTTGTCTGAAAAGAAAAGTCTTTGAATAGTGTGCCCTGCCTGCTATGACATACGGAACTGAGACCTGGACATTCACATCATAGTCAGTTCAAAAACTTCGAATAGCACAAAGGGGAATGGAAAGATGTATGCTTGGCATTACTAGACGGGATAGAAAAACCTGGATCAGAGAACAAACGGAAGTGAATGACATCATAGGAAGAACAAAGCAATTGAAATGGAAGTGGGCAGGCCATGTAGCGAGGCGATGGGATGAAACATGGACCAGGGCGGTCCTGGACTGGATAAAGCTTGATCGCAAACGTCCACGGAGAAGACCGAAAACACGATGGACTGATGATATTATTAAGTATATTGGACCCGAATGGCAAAGGAAAGCTCAGGACCACGAGAGTTGGAAGCATGCTGAAGAGGCCTTTATCCGGCAGTGTATCGATACGGGTTGATAATGATAATGATGATGATATATATATATATATATATATATATATATATATATATATATATATATTATATATATATATATATATATATATATATATATATATATATATATATATATATATATATATATATATATATATATATATATATATATATATATATATTTATATATGATATATATATATATATATATATATATATATATATATATATATATATATATTTATATATGATATATATATATATATATATATATATATATATATATATATATATATATATATATATAATAAATGAAGTGGGCTCGTGGAGAAAGATATCAACGACATGGCCGATTTATATCGTCATGGCTTTAGTCATTCTCTTCATCCGCTCTCCGGGCGTTCAGCTTGAGCCCAGCTGATGACGGCTTAAGGCCAGAAACCGGTCCTGGGAGACGCTTGCCGGCGCTTTGAATGGCCGATAGGAGAACGACAAAGCACCAATGTGGAGCGCAGGTGTATTTTCTTTGTTTTTATTATATTATTATTATTATTATTATTCACGTATAGACCCTGGTGGACTACGCGAAATATACTAAGAGGTGTTTGTTGTTGTTAGCCTTCCTTTGCGCTCTAATACTAATTTTATTCTTTCACTATGAGCGTTTTTCCTTTCGTTAGACCAAATTGTTCTGGTCTTCCTACATTTTCCTCTCTGACCAACCTTCCAAACGTTAACCTTGTGTCTGAAGCAACCTCTATCCTGAATTTCACTTTGCATAATATTTGCTGATCTTAGGTCTTCTTTAATTGCAGCAATCCATTTAATTATTTCTACTTTAGCTCTACTCCTATTTTCATAAAATTCGACTATTTGTCTAGTTAGACTACTCGGATTAATCCATTTTATGTGTCCGTAAAACTTAAGTCTTCTTTTTCTCCTATCGCTATGTATATGTGTGTATTGTTTCATTTCTTGGTTTTCTCGACGTCGGTATGTTATAATTTTTCTTTCCTTCTTTTCAATGCCCTCAATATCTCTCTTTATATTCAAAATCAGCGTTTCTGCTCCATATAGACACTCTGGCTTAATAACTGTATTGTAATGTATCAGTTTTTTGTTTTTAGATATGCATTTTTTGTTGTAAATATTTTGTGTAAGTCTCAATGCCGTTTCCATTTTATGACATCTATCCCTATTAGCCGCTTTTTTCAACCCATTTTCCATGATTATTTCACCCAAATAGTTGAATTGAGAGACTCGTCTGATGTTACCATATTTTGTTTTTAGAAATCATGTTCTTAGTCTGTTGCAGGTGATGTATTGTGTCTTTTCAAAGGAAATTTGGAGTCCCACCTTTTCTGCTGTTTCTTTTAGGATTTCAATCTGTTTTTGTACCGTTAGTATACCTTTAGTCAAAATTACTAGATCATCAGTAAACGCCAAACAATCGATTTTGATGTTGGTTCTCCCTCGTTTAATGGGCTGGTCAATATTCAGGGCCGACTTTTTTTCACGTCACTCCTGTATTACTTTTTCTAGAACACAGTTAAATAAGAGTGGCGGGAGTCCATCCCTTTGTCTCACTCCAGTTTTAATTTCGAAGGGCTCTGAAATGTCACCCATGAATTTAACTTTTGACCTTGTGTTGGTTAATGTTGCTTTAATAATTGCCAGCGTTTTCAGATCTAGTCTTTGTTCTTTCAAGGTTTGTAATAAAGATTCGCTGTCAATAGAATCATATGCTTTTTTGAAATCCACAAATGTACAGACGAGATTTTTATTGTACAGTTTTTGATGTCTTAGGATCAACTTTAGATTCAGGATCTGTTCAGGGCAGGATCTGCCCGGTCGAAAACCTGCTTGATATTCACCAATGTTAGGTTCTACTGTCCCTGTGCTGTCTAGTAGACACTGAGATATAATCTTGTAATAAACTTGGAGCAGAGATATCCCTCTGTAGTTGTTTACATCCGTTCTATCTCTTTTTTTGTGTAGTGGATGGATTACAGCATCTTTCCAATATTCTGGAATCCGTTCGGTTCGCCAAACTCCTTGTAAAATTTTGGTTATTTCCTTGATTGTACCTGAACCAGCGAATTTCAAAAATTTAGTAGTCATTCCATCTTCACCTTTGTTATTTTTAAGTCGCTTGATTTGCCTAATTATTTCATCTTCATTCGGTAGTAATGAATCTGGGTTTGTTTGTATAGGGTTTAGAGTTGTTAATTTGTTTAAGGGCTCATGCCAGTTTAGTAGTTGTTCAAAATATTTCGCAAGTTCTTTGGAATTGTCTTGGTTATTGAGAGCTAATTGTCCGTTTTCGTTTTGCAAGCAAGGACTTTGGGGTTGATAGCCTGTTAATTTAGTTTTAAATGTGTTGTAAAAGTTTCGAGTGTTATTTTGAAGTTGATTATTTTCATATTTTCTTTTAATTTGTCTAATTAGCTTCGATGTTTCTTTTCTTACTTCCAAAAAGATATTATAATTTATTGCTGTTTTTTGACTGTTCCAATCTTTGAATACCTTACTTCGGCTTAATACTGCTTGCTCGTAAACATTATCCCACAACGGATGTTTTCTACGTTTTTGTAAAGGGACCAACTTTAAGGCTCTTTTACTAATTTTTTGTTCATTGTTTGTTTCAATTCTTGCCAGTTCTCTGCTGGTTGTTTATCAAGCTCTTCTGTTAGGGTTAGTTTTATTTTCGTAGGGTCAAACTTTGGTATTAGTGGTCTCTTTTGAATAAGTTTTTGAGTTTTTAAGCTAAGTTTGATTCTAGTCAAGTAGTGATTCGTGTCTACGTTAGCTCCTTTCCTGACTTGGACATTCAAAATCTCTTTATAATTGGGATACAAAATGGCAACATGGTCAATTTGAAATTCACCCATATTTGGGCACCTCCAGATCTTTTGTTTTGTTATTTTTTTCTTAAAATGAGTTAACATTATTTTTAGATTAAACTGCGAACATAGTTCAACCAATCTTCTACCATTATAATTAGTCCATTTATGAGCGGGAAAACTGCCGACTTTTCCTGTACTTTCTTTCTTTCCCTGGTTGAGCCTTGAAATCCCCCAATAGGATTTTTACATGGTTAGAGGGAATTTTAGATATAGACTTTTTCAGTTTATATATAATTTCCAGTTTATATATATATATATATATATATATATATATATATATATATATATATATATATATATATATATATATATATATATATATATATACATATATATATATATATATATATATATATATATATATATATATATATATATATATATATATATATATATATAACATAACATACATATAAGTACGATGTGTTCTATTCCATGATTGAATATTCCATGAATTGTGTTCTATTCCGTGATTGAAGGAAAAATATCCAAATAAACATATAAAGATTTAAAAATATTTTAAATATTATTCTTTAACATAATAATTGTATTTCTCGATTTCTAGGATCATGTGTGTCTTTATTGAATTTTCGGTACATCGTAAACAATAATTTATTTTGTAATTATATAAATTTCAAGTATTCTCTCTGAATTTCAATTTTTGTTGTCACGTTGGGGTTAGAGTGGCAAGTTTTCTCTTCTTTTTATAGCAATTTCTAGGAGATATGGGTGTAATGTTATTTAATTTTAGAATAATTTATACTATGAGACCTGCATCTCCTGAAGATATACTTTTCAGAATTATCCCATAGGATATATGTATACTCTTGGTGGTTTTTTCCCGAATAATTTATTTAAATGATAGATTTAATTTACTGTTAAGTTATCATATTTTATAGCTCAAAACTCTCTTGTTGTATGTTGGAAGTTTGTTGTATAACTATGATATGGAACATATGCAACTTTACCGATTCTAACTTCTTCTTATCTGTGGTTTAACAACTAATCATGGGATTTAGCCTCCAATAAGGGTATCCAGGTTTTTGTGTTTTATATAGAGTGGTGGCCACCCGTTTCCATAACTTCAATAATCTAGTTAGTACCGCTAGAAAAACCGCCTTTTGCTTCTGTGCTTTTTAGCTTTTTGTATTCTTTATTTGTCCACTGCATTCTATCTATCTTTCCCATTCCAATCTGTTATTGTTTTTTCCCAATATTTTCTTGGCCGATATTTTGGTATCAATCTTCATGATGAGTCCCGTCCAACTCAATTATTTCGTCCGAATATTCTTCTAACCTCCTTCCGATTATATTTTTTTCAGTATTTGTTTTTTACTAAAAATTTAACAATAGTTGTTATTTCATTGTTATGGTCCACGTTTCTGATCTGTATAATACTATTGGTTTAATTACACTGTCCTGTAATGGTTTCATTGCCGCAATGCTGTATTGCTTTTTTAGGATGACTTTTACATCCTGAATGAGGATCCGATGTATTTTAAAATCAATAAATGTTGCTTTAATTAAGATTTCTAGATTCATTTATTATTTTGATGTCCTTCAGCCATCTGGCAACCCTGTGTAATCAAGCTCAGTCTAGAGCCGGCAACACTGTATAACAGAGCAAGTTTTGCTGAGTGGCGCCATTCTATTGTTGTGCTTTGTCCGCTACAGTCTGAGTTGGGCGTTGCTTGCTACTCAAAAGAGATTTTTTTTCTTCATAAATGTTCTATAAGTAAGTGACATACTGTGTTAATCTCTTTATTGAACTTATATCAACATGTCACATCGTGGCTGCAAGAGCAATCCAGTTATATCCTGCAATATGTGTGAAAGTTTCGTGTCAATAAGACAGCGACGCAATATAAACAAGTTTATGAGAAAGAATGTCTACTATGCCTACTTCGGCATCAAACTGGAAGAAGAAGATAAGGCATGGGCACCATATATTGCTTGTAGAGCCTGTATAGAGCCGTTACGGCAATGGGTGAACGGTAAGCGAACAGCGTTGCCATTCGAAATTCCAATGATGTGACGACAACCTAGAGACCACAGTACTTACTGATACTTCTGTTCTGTGAATGTGAAGGGATTTAATAGCAGGAACAAAAGTAACATTATATATCCAAGCAATATTCTATCCGCAATTTTACCCATTCCTCATGACCCTGCTATACCGGTACCACCGCGTCCGTCCGGAACATTTACACGATTGTCCTTCTGAATCTGAGGTAGAAATGATCAGTCCTACCTCTGACTGTAATTTCTCGCCTGAAAGTGTTGCACAAAAACCAAAACTTTTCAAGCAAAGTGTATTAAATTACTTTCTTGATCTTGATAATGATCTTTGTCTTACAAAGGAATCTGCCGAGATACTCCGGTCCAGACGTCGTGAAAGGAACATGTTGGCACCAGGGACGACGTATTATTGGTACAGACATTGCGAAAGAGAATTTACACCCTTCTTTTCTGAAGAGGGAACTTTGGTGTACTGGAACAAGGGAGGTTATGATGAACTAGGAGTACCACCTAGTATGAACCGACCTACTCAAGGCTTTTTATTGATGTCTCCAAGCGTAGTTTGAAGTGCATTCTTCGTCACAATGAAAACAAATTTGCATCCGTTTCGGTTGTTCATTCGCTTATTATGCAAGAAATGTTGTGCAAAATGAAGTACCAGAAACACAAGTGGCGTGTGTGATAATTTTAAAGTGATAGGTATTCTGTTACCCAAAAACTGGACCCAAAAAGAATGGCCCCTTAGACAGTGGATTGTAGGTTGGAAAAACAAAATACTGTTACTTCCGCTTCATATCAAACTAGGGCATATGTGAATGCTAGGGCATATGTCAGTACTTGTGTCATCGATTTCTAGATCTCAGTAATGCCCAAATTAAAGAGGATATCTTCACAGGTCCAGATATCAGAAAACTTCTTTCTGATGCCAAGTTTGAAGATGTTATGTGCGTTGCAGAACGATCGGCGTGAAAAAAACTCTGTGATGTGGTCACAAAGTTTCTTGGTAACACGAAGGATTCAGACTACAAACAAATGGTGGATAGAATGCTTGTTTCTTTCCAAGATTTAGGCTATAAAATGAGCTTAAATGCTGAGCGAGAGAATGCTGAGCGAACAGCAAGGAGAAAGATTCCATCAGGATCTAAAGGAAATGGAACGTAGATATAGTAGTAAAAGTAGAAAAATTGAACAAAAACAGGCTGGCAGATTACTGTTGGTTACTAAAGAGAGAAGATCCAACTACAACTCACGCGAAAAGCAAGGGAAAGAAGTTTCTTAAACTAAGTCAAGACGATATAGGATTGAAACCGTCGATTTACCATTCTCAACATATCATGATGCTTAATGTATGATAAATTTTGTTCCATTTGGCTGTGTTTTTCTTCAAATCTGTTTAATCAATACATTGCATGTCTTTATATTATGTTCATAAGTATAACAGTGTAATATGTGTACATTTGATAATAGTAATCTTGCATGTGCGCGTCCGTCATTTATCTCGTATTTTTATTATGATTTTGTAAAAAAACACCTGATGTGATACAGAGTCCGTTACTTCAGTTCTGGAATCAACATGCCAGAAATATAAAAGATCACTATTTAAATATTATGTAATAATGGGAAAGTTTACATTCGCAGGTCTGTGTTATTGATAAATAAATCTGGATTTTTATATTCGTTAAATTATATTCTATAATTATTATATTAACAGTCAATCATTCTATACGATTTTCTAAAATCTAATATAATACTTTATAGTTAACATAAAAACTGAAGTGCAACACATATAAAGAAATATTTATTCTAACGATGTGACTGGACGAATGAAGTCATCAGGTACGTGCAACCCCAAAAAGATGACTCATAGCCTACTTTAGAACATAGGAAGCGGTGGCAACATAGCCGAACGGCATATCTGCCAGTAGGAAGCAACAGGCGGGACGAGAATCGATAAAGGATCACCTTGGGCTTCGGGGGCGGCAGAAAAGGGTAAAACTGGGTCTATGGGCGAGAGAAAGAGGGGGGACCGAATCCGCGAAGCTTAATTATTCAGTTAGACGGCACGATTTCGTAAACTACGTTCTGTGGAACCAAGATTGTTTTCACTGATTTTCTGCTAACGATTTTCATATTAAATTCTTAAAATGGTCCGTTAAAATTGTCTTGTGGATTTCAAGGTTTCCATTGATTGTATGCATATTTTTAGTGCAAATGTATGTAGTTTAAAATTGTAATTACATCTATAAAATATTCTTTTTCTATAATACATGTGTGGTAAGAAAAAATATGACCCACTTTTAAAAAGTTTAAGTAAATGCTACTACGGTTAAAAAGTGAAGTGACTTTTTTAATAAAACAAAGTATTTGTCTATTCTTTCAAATTTATTTTGCCTGCTTAGTAATCCTCTATCAATACATATTCCAATGCTTTTTCCAGTTTTTATAGTCGACTTCTAGCATATGCCTCATAGCGGCAAGCAAACTCTCTTGAATGGCTTTTATGGAGTAAAAATGACTTTCACGAAGCGATTTTTTCAATCGAGGAACAAGAAAAAGTCACATATTGCCATATCTGTTCAATATCTGTTCGTTGACGTGATGCAAAAAAACATGATGTTTTGCCACATATCTGTCCTTTTTTTGTAATAGACTCACGCAAATGAAGCATAACGCTTACGTAGTATTCCTTGTTAACTATTTAGCCAGTTGGAAGAAACTCTTTGTTTAATATTGCGATAATTGAAAAAAATTGTTACCATGACTATGATTTTTAACCAGCTTTAAATTTTTCAACTTTGGTTCATCTTTAGAACGGTACTCGTTTAATTATGCACTTCAGAATGTCATCATCCGCAGAAAGAATATTTTTAGCAACTTTAACACGCGGCTGTTTTGCGAAAAATCAACGTTTTCGAAACATGTCTTAAGTATCCTTTAAGACTTATTGAATTGATTCAAATTATATTAGGTAATATCTAAAACGTCTCTATTAATTCAATAAAGATTATTCGGTATAAGATCCTTGAGTTTGATAATGTTTTCTTTATTAGTGGACGTGAATGTTCTTCCCGAATAAGATTCATTCAACTGCTTCTTTATCATGACTAAAGCCTTTGTAAGAATTGTCATTTTTTTACATAACTTTATCGCCATTACACTTTCTGAACATTTTTGATGTATCAGTAGAAAAAAATTGTATTTTAGACAAAATTTATTGCAAATTGTTTTCTCGATAAAGTTCATCTTTGAGGGGCTTAGGGTTGCTATTTATGTATACGGAATTGCCATCAATGGTGTTGCTAGGCGGCATCTGAGATATCTCGTAACGTTTGATATTGTTGACTGTATATGTACTCAGAATGTTTTGTTTAGTGACTTGAACATTTTATCTTAATGAAAAAATGGAATTAAATAGTGGGAATTTTCGTGTTATGATTTAGACTTTCGACGTGGATTATCTCAACAACAGTGCATCGATCAACTAACTTCGACTTTTGGCAATGAAGCACCATCTAAAACACTGTATATTAGAGGTATAGTGAATTCAATGGTGGTCGTCCTTCGTTCGCGGACGAATTTAAAGAAGGTCGGAAGGAAGGATGTGAGAAAACATCGATACTGTGCGCGAACTGATAAAGCAAGATGGTCATGTGACATACCGTGAGCTTGAGGTATCCCTGGGCATTAGTATGACAAGCATAAACAAGATTTTACATGAAGACTTAGCCGTGAAAAAGACTTGTTGCGCGTTGGATTTCCCATAATTTGATAATTGCTCAAAAAATCTCTTGTCGAGTGGTGTAAAGAAATGCTTAAAAAATACAATCGCGATGCGTTAAAAGCAGTGTATAACATCTACACAGGTGGCGAATCTTATGCGTTATGAGCCCGAAAGTAAACAGCAGTCGACTGTATGGATCTTTCAAAATGAGCCAAACCCAACAAAAGTTGTTCGTGCAAAAAGCACTTCGAAGCATATGGTCCCCTGTTTTTTTTTGCATAAATGGGTATGTGGCCACAGTGCCACTAGAAATTCGTAGAACGGTCAATTTTGAATAATACACAACCATTTGTTTACCAGAATTATTTGAAGAAATAAAAAAAACAACCAGCGACGCAGAATCATTTTTCACCATGACAACAACTCAATATTTGACCGGTAAACATTGAATTGGTGGATCATCCGCCATACAGTCCTGATTTGGCGCCCATGATTTTTTTGTTTCCGGTCGTGAAGCATGAACTACGTGTTCAACGATTTTCCACCCGAGAATAAGCGGCTGATGCATTCAAAATGCATTTTTTGGAGATACCTCAATCAGAATGGAAAAAGTGCTATGACAATTGGTTCAAACATATGCAAAAGTGTATCGATAACTGTGGAGAATAGTTTGAGAAACAATAAAACCATTTTCAATGATAAATATTTGTTTATATTTATTACTACGATAATTTAAATAGCAACCCTCGTATTACTTTAAATGTCTAGCACCAGCAGTTACTGAGTCGAGTGTGGTTTTCTCCTGGAGTACGTTAGAACGAGAGAGGTATCGATTTTGTCCCAACTAATAGAATGCATATGATTAATTATATTTTTCCTCTGATCTTTCTTAGGTCCACTACTCAGCCATTTGTCGTCGCAGCTTACGACGAGGCTATTTTGGTGGAAGATTATCACCGGAATTTCATTATAGGCATTGTGGAAGTGAAAGGTCACTTTTTCGGTTGATCTCTCTAGTGAAAGGCCTCAATGATGTTATAATTTAGTTTTTCGTATTTTTAGTTATTTGCACCTCAGGGTCCCAACTATAAGACCGAGTGACTTTAGTTATGTGTTTGTTTGATTAGGGGTCTTATGGGTAGTCCTTTTAGGAAGCTTTTAATAGTCAACTCATGGGTGGATCACTATCACACCATCATGCTGCCCACTAAAATGGGGTAGCGTTAAAACCTTTCTGCAAGTAATTTCTTTGTTTTCTTTTCTTTCCATTTTATAATTTTGTTGTTTAATAACGCAGTCATCCCCGTCATCTCTTGACTACGGAGGTAAGCCACAAAATGGTTTTTTTGTCCTTTTTTTTGAACATCTAGTTTTTTTTTAATTAGGGTCCTTGTACGGAGCCAAACTTTGGACGGGGCGAATCTTTGGACGGGGCCAAATTTATAGTCCTTGGACGGAGCTGAATTAAGTGAGCTGTACTCCACTTCCCTTACCATGTGAGAAGTTAAGTGAGCTGTACTCCACTTCCCTTACCATTCTTGTGGGATATTCCGATATTCACTTTTTTTCTTTTTTTTTTCTGCCTTATTATTATATCGCCGGTCGCGTTGGTGCGGGCGGTAAGAGCAGCCTCCTGCCGCTGCTGTATCGAAACCGCACTGGAGCGGTAGTTGGTTCGATTCCAGCGCTCGGATGGTTGTTTTTCTTTCTTTCTTCTGTCTGTTTACTTTCTAAATGTTTGTGATTGTTTCTAGGCAAGAGTGTAAAATCCGACTCCGAATTACCCCTTAATCACGCCAGTTAAAGGCTGGTTAAGGCCGGATGCCTTCTGAGAAGTGTTCTACGTTGGTCACTCGCCAGTCGGTAGGTTTTCTGATAGACTTATGGGTAGGCACATAACCAAGGGTTTATAGCCCGAGCGGGGTACTGGCCTGAGTTTGTCGGAAGCTGATGACCGTGGTTCGAAACCCACGTTAAGCTGTAGGTCCAGTCACTAAGTAGCCTAGTTGCTGATGCGCCTCTAAACCTAACACTTTACCTTTTTATTATTATATTACTATATCTTTCTTTGTCTTAGAGAATAAAAGGCCAATCTTTAAGTAAGCCTTTTTTTTACTTTTTATTTTGGGGGCTGCGGTGGCGACATAGATGAACACCAATATTGTTATTGATATATTATTTATCTGGTTTGTACTGACAACTTACATAGTACTATTAGTATATTTATGGTAAATCTGGCAATTATAGTGGTGAGCGAACTTCTAGAACATCATGGGGATTCTCTGGCTTATTCCGTGGCAAGGACAGTAGCGCTTATAACCCGCCCCTACTCTCCAGTTGATTTGGACTAAGGGGGGCATAATTTCCACGCACGCTTAACAGTGGCTAGCACCAGCTCATCGGCTGCGTACAATTGTAAACGTCATTTTAAGTTACAATCCCTTTTTAAATTATAATAATTTAATTGTTTTTCTTTCTACACACTAAAGAACTGCGTCGCAGTGCTTACATATTTTTAAATTTAATCAGAAATTTGATGAGATTTTTTTTATTATTATCTAAAAAGAAAACGAAACTTTTCTTCTAACGAAAATCAGAGCCTCTAATTATTTTTCTCTTGTATACAACGTTTTTCAATCCAACCGAAAAGATTAACGGTGAAAATATTCATTTTGGGTTGTTTTTTCCATTAACCTTTTTTAAAGGTAGTTTGTTTTTCCCGATATTCTCGTAAAAGAGATATGTTTTAACAAAGAAATTGCATTGCAATGGATCGACATTCAATGTTGCCTTTTTATGTAGTTTTATTTTAGCATCAATAATATCAATACTTCTTTAATTTCTGTAGTCAGTGCTAGTGGAAATGGTTGAATCACGGTTGTTTATAATCACAGTTTAAATTTATTTGATGCGTCTGGTTAGATGGGAATTATGGGTATTATCGTATTATAAGTGCAACTAAATCAAAGGATTAATATTGTTTACTTAATAAACTTGTCTTCAGTGCTGAACCTAGGGTTTCTAAAAAGAATCAGGATCGGAATATTATCCGTAACAAAAATACATCATTTTACCGACAGTACTGATTGAATATATGGCAGTATGAATTTAATCAAGGTATAAAAAATTAGATTCGGAAATTGATTCTATACTCAACAAAAAACAACGAGAAAATTAGAACTAAAGGTACAAACTCTCGGCTGCTCATTTTCATATTTAAATATTAAAAGGGTTCGTTAAATTGTCTTCTTTGATTTGAAAGTCATTCATTTTATATTTATATTTTATATGATTTTATATTTATGATATATATATATATATATATATATATATATATATATATATATATATATATATATATATATATATATATATATATATATATATATATATATATATATATATATATATATGTTATAATTGAAATATTTAATTACATTTATTAACACGTTAACGAGCATGTGTACCATACTGGTGCACACCTTAGTGTCCGTTCCGACCAGGTGACCTTATTTGGGCATAGTGGATTATAATGTTCCAAGTCATGTGGGTGGTTTTGTACATGGTTTTTAAATGTGTCATTTAATGGTCCTGGTCTCTAAGAAACAAAAATTTGTCTTGAGTCGGATTTTTATTTTTTTTATGTTATAGTATTTATAAAATCTACTAGTTAGTACTGATATTACTCAGGAAACACGTAGATACGCTGAACAACAAACGATATAAGTGAAGGATCATTCATTGAAAACTCTGTTTTGCCTAAATGGTATGGTACAGATTTTTTAATTTTATTCTTAAAAATAGTATATTCTTTTGGTCTTGCCTGCTCTGAACATGTAACATATATGTGTGTAACTTTTTTTCGAAAGCAATACTTCTTTCGTTAAGTAGTAGTGGCAAATATTTGTGTTTTTCTTTCATTGTAATGTGATGTTACGTATATATATAATAAAAATTACTAATTTATTTCTTGAAATAAAATGTAGGCTAAAATATTTTGGGCGTGACCCAATATGGTACACATGATCTGTGATAAATTTAATATTTTTGTTTTTTTTATTCAGACCACGTGTACCAATTTGGTGCACATGTTTTTTTTTTGTTAAAATCATTTTCTAACAACTTAATTTGCAAGAAAAGATATTGTGGAACTTTCTTTTACCAGATTTAACAAAAAACTACCCTGGTCCAGGAATAAAGATTCAAAATTTAGCGCTGTTCGTTAACATGTTAAATAATGTTCTTTTACCACTTCTCTGCTTTTTTTCCAAAATAAATATTAAATTTTTGGGACAAGAAAATAGATAGTCCGCTTTTAAAGAGTTTAGGTATATTAAAATTAAGCTATTTTAATAAAACAAAGTATTTATTTTTTCATTCAAAGTTATTTTAGCTTCTTCAAAGTAATCCTCTCTCACTGCAATATACTTACTTTAAGGTTTTTTTTTCAGTTTTTGTACTCGTCTTCTGGTATTTCCTCCAAAGTGGCAAGCGAACTCTCTGGAATGACTTCTGTGAACTCAAACCGACGTCCGCAGAATCCATTCATCCGCAACGTGGTTTCTTTAATCAAGGAAAGAGAAAACATCTCCTCAAGCAAATGTGGTGCTTGTAAACCGATGTTCGTTTGATTTTCAGCTAAAAATTCGTGAATAATAATTGTGGTGTGCGATGGTGTATTATCGTAAACCATCGCCAGTAATTATGCACTTTAAAACATCATTCAAATTAAAAATTGATTGAATTGATTCAAATGATATTCCAGTGTCTCTAATACTGAATCCGAGATTACTCAGTACAAGATCTATGATTGTGGTAATATTTTCTTTATTGGTAGATGTGGTTTATTTTCAGCTGCTTTCAAGTAACATAACTCCATCGCCGTAAGATTTTTTAATAAAACGAAACGAAATAAGAAGTTTCGTTTTTTGGGTAACATTTAATCCATTCTATTAACTTCATAAATGTATTCATTCACTAAAATCATTGCATTTTTTTACAATTAGTGTACAGTTTTTAACTTAACTAGTAAAATAATATGAAACTTTTGTCATATCAAGAACACTCATACCAACTTAAAAACAAATTGTTTTATCGAACCCTATAGCGCTCAACTAATATTGTAAAGGAACATTAGCTAAAATTATAAGAATTACTGGTACTGACAAAATATATTACTTACTTATTTTTACATAATTTGTAAAATTTGTATTTTTCATATTTGTAAAATTAAACACACACATGAAATAAATAATAAAAACACTAAATTATACACATTCAATCAGGAAATTATAGTCATTTGGAATCAAATGGAATTAACAATATAATCCATATAGGGTAGATCCATATGAGTGAAAACATTCGAATTTACCAGATATTGTTTAATCAATATAAATCATATTTGAATGTTAATGAAATACAAATAGCATTCGTAGCATATTAAACGGTAAACATTTTTTGTATATTTAGTTACAATCAATTCTTCTTTTGGAATCTTTAGTGTGAAACTCAAAGGGATTTAGAACTAAAGATCAAATAACTTTTTTATACTCTCGATGCGCGTTCCTCTAATCATGTTATGATTGGAACATTTTTGCCCGTCTGCTAAATGCTACTGCTAATTTAAAAAACTGCTTTTGATTATTAAGTCTCCAAGCCAATCCAACACATTCGTCCGACTTAATAATATGTATTCCAGTGGTTTTCCTGCCACCAAATCCAACCATTGGTAACAGTAATAGTAACAGTAACACCGAAGATGTCAAATAATATTTTGGCGAAACGTCTGTAAGATCCCGACAGACTAATTCTACAACTGGATGTACTGCCGGAAAAATCGCAACACATGTCAATATATATATATATATATATATATATATATATATATATATATATATATATATATATATATATATATATATATATATCAATATATATATATATATATATATATATATATATATATATATATATATATATATATATATATATATATATATATATATATATATATATCAATATATATATATATATATATATATATATATATATATATATATATATATATAAATATTAGATTCGGAAATTGATTCTATACTCAACAAAAAACAACGAGAAAATTAGAACTAAAGGTGCAAACTCTCGGCTGCTCATTTTCATATTTAAATATTAAAAGGGTTCGTTAAATTGTCTTCTTTGATTTGAAAGTCATTCATTTTATATTTATGATATATATACCATATGTATATATATATATATATATATATATATATATATATATATATATATATATATATATATATATATATATATATATATCATCATCATTATCAGCCCGTGTCGATCCACTGCAGGATGAAGGCCTCTTAAGCATGTTTCCAACTTTCATGGTCCTGGGCTTTCCTCTGCCACTCTGGTCCAATATACTTAACGATGTCATCAATCCATCGTGCTTCCGGCTTCTTTGCGGACATTTGCGATCAACCAGTATCCACTCCGAGATTACCTTGGTCCATCTGTCATCCCATCGTTTCGTTATATGGTCTGCCCATCTCCATTTCAATTGCTTTGCTCTTTCAATAATGTCACAGACTTTCGTTTGTTCTCTGATCTATGCGCATGACTTTCTGTCTGGTCTTGTAATGCCAAGCATACATCTTTCCATTCCCCTCTGTGCTACCCGATGTTTTTGAATTGATTACGATGTGAGTGTCCAGGTTTCACTTCCGTATGTCATAACGGGTAGAATGTACTGATCGAAGACATTTCTTTTCAGGCAAAGTGGGAGTCTGCTCTTAAACACAATGTTGAACCTGCCAGCCACATTTAACATGCCGTTACACCCCCCGGGCCGTATTCCCCTCCATTGAAATCCTCTGATTAAGATATATAAAGCTGTCCACAATCTCCAAATCTCTTCCTAATACTGAAATTCTTCTGTCCTGAACAAAGTTATTGAACATAACCTGACTCTTTTTCAGGCATATTTTCAAGTCAAATGGTCCGCCAGCCCTTTGCAGTTCTTGTATGCGTCTGTGCAACTCCTTGGGGTCTTGTAAAACACTTACACCATTAATCTTTACACCATCCTGTTCCCAATCCAGTTTACGGAATACTTCTTCAAGGCCAGCCGAGAAAAGAATAACCGATATTGCTATAACTATTGCGTCACCCTGCCGTACACCTCGTTCTACATTAATTCCCACTTCAAGATCATCTAGGTGAATTGTGGCTGTAGCTCCATCATATATCGATCGTAATAGGTTTACATATGCTTTATCTACCCCTCTGCTAAGCAGTGCATCCATTATGGCATACTTTGAGATGGAGTCAAATGCTTTTTCGTAGTCGATAAAAGCCAAACACATTGGCATGGTGTATTCGTTGAGCCTTTCTATGGCCTGCTGTAGAACCTGGATGTGATCCATTGTACTGAATCCACTTTTGAATCCTGCTTGTTCTCTTGGTTGAGCGTTATTCAGTTTTTTAATATTTTTTTTTAGAAATTATCTTAGTGCAAACTTTGTACATTACTGATAGTAGGTTTATTGGACGGTAGTTCTTTAAATCTTCCTGTGCTCCCTTTTTCAGTCAGGTACTTTTTTCTTTGAAGCATTTTGAGTATAATTTTGCCAGTATTTTATGTAAAGTCCGACCACCAGTTTTTAGCATTTCGACAGTTACACTGTCCTTTTCTGGAGCTTTTTCATCGATTCTATAGCATTTGTTATTTCCTCCACTAGGATAATTGGCATTTGTTCTCCCGTGGGTTGTTGTTCTCCCATTGTTGTCTTTGATATTGCTACATATATAGATATATTAATACTTAATTTATTTATTTAATATTTTATAATTTTATAAGTTCTATAATGCAATAGTAGTATTATTTTCATTGGTAGAATATACTGAACTTATGTAATTTTTTTCAGGTATGTCTTTCAATAAGCTAAACGAAGTCTCGGTAAGTAGCTAGATTCCTCCTTTTCTGTAATATAAAAAATTGATAAATATACCAATATTAAACTTTGCAGGTAGTATAACTTCATATTTATATCTGATTGTATATCATATACTTTAAGCACAATATTAGTCACTTTGAAATTTGGAAGTTGAATTTTGAAATTAAAAACCCCGTCATTGTTTAGTTTAGCTGATATGCATGTATTAATTTACATATTATTAATATAAGCTTTGTGAAAAGAAATGTGAAAATAGATATTCTGCTACCCTTATTATACCATGAAACCAGTTTAACTAGGACAAAAAAATATGGCTATTGGTTTAGTTTAGTTTTACTCATTTAGACTTTTACTGAAAAGATGTAGTTAACAAATTTAACCCTAAAATCTAAAATTAAACCTTGAATAAAATTAAAATTTGTAAGCTTATTAATTCTCGACGAATAATTTTCAAAAGAGAACGAAAGCTTTTTAAGACCCTTAAATTTGGTTAACTGTGTAAAAATTGGTAGGCGAGTTTTGGCAACTAATTAGATATAAAAGAAAAACGAGGGTATGTTTATAGTGTAGTGTTTTTAGAAAGACTATTATTTCTAATTTTTGTTCATATTTACCACTGAAAATTACCGAAACCAAAACCATTCGAATTTAATTTATGAATTTGATAAAATTCGAACACAATTTAAAAAATAATATTTCCTGAAAAGACTCAGTTATTCATATATAATCAAAAATATTTTGGTGTTTATTAATTGTGGTAATTAATAGTGGTAATTATTATTAATAGTGGTAATTAATAACGATATGTTGTATGTTATCCTATATATGCATAGGCATTAGAATCAGCTTGAATTTTGGATCGGCAAAACGCTGAAAAAACATATGAAATTATTGTCTCTGTTTTGAGGATAATTTATATTTTCTTCACGATGGTTTTAGAGTTAAGAGATGGAAAAAAGTGTTGCATTAAAAGAACACCATACATTGGTGACACATATAACAAATGATATAAATCGTTTTAGTTTTGACAACCAAAATACTTAGAATCACTGGAAGATATCTTGACATGGTATTTTAATCGGTCGAAAAAATAAATGAAACCAAGTCAAATGGGTTTACGTTCTTCTAATTATCGCGAAACGAAGGTCCTCGGCGAAGGTGCGCATTAAAATCACACTTTTCATTATTTGGTAGTTAAATCGTAAAAACAAGATTTGTTTCTACCATATATCGCCCAAATTAATTCTAACAGTTAAACTGCAAGTTGCTGAGTGCATATATAAATTATTACGCTGAAAGTTTTCCCGGTGGCAGCTTGTTCCCCAGACCACCACATTAAAATATGTTTATAGAGTCCAGAGGGTAAAGTATGAATTACCATTAGTCCCTAGCTTCTTTTCTCTTATATTATTAGCCCCTCTCTAATTTTTCTCCTTTCCATGCTTTTTCCTCCTTCGGGTTGCTTTCCATGCTATTCTTCTTACCTACCTTCTACTCTCTATGTACCCAAGGTGTTTCAGTAATCTTTTCGGCTCTATTTCCTAATTTGTATGTCTCGCTCATCTTTGAATAATCTTTTTTTCCCCTACGTGTTGAATGTAGGTTTCTTGCAGTACTCTCCCCTTTGTCTGTTCTTGCTGTTTTTTTCCAATCTTCCAGAATGCCAATCCTTCATGTCTTTTTATGTCATCCACCTATTTCATTTGTGGTTATCCCCTGTTTCTTTAACCCTCATATGGGCGCCACCCCAATCTGGCAGCATGTCTATAACTTTGGTCTTTTGTCGTAGCTACGCATTTTTTTTTTGATATCATAGTTTTCCACATTTTATGGACACGTCTACTGGTCCTAAAGAGAAGAGTCACTGGTGCTGTGTACATCGAGGATGTTTTAAATTCTGTTGTGCGTCTGTTCCGATACGCAGTTGGCAACGGATTTGTTTTCATGGATGACAACGCGACAACGTGTCCTCCTCATCGAATAGCAGCAATACAAAATAAAAGAAATAAAAAAGCAAAGGCAATAACCAAGTTAGGGTGGCTAGCAAATTCCTCTGACATGAATGTCATTGAACATGCTTGGGACATTGGGATATTATGAAAAGACGCATCAAGAAACGAAACAATCTGCCTCTTACACTGCGAGAACTAACAGATGCTGGTCGCGAAGAATGGGAGAGAATTCCACATGCCCAAAATGGTCATTTAATCGACAGCATGCCAAATCGCCTGCAGGCATGCATACAGACCCATGGAGGAACTACTATTTATTAGTTTTATTGAATGTTTTTCTTTTTATTTTCAAATTACTTTTGAAGGCAATTGGTACATTGAAATTTTTTGACTCCAACATAATAATCAATTTTACACACATTGGTCATTTGGTATCGAGTTTTATTCCGTACCACTAAAAGTTGTAATACTTAAGATTAATAAAAAAGTGAAATGTTTGAATATTAAAACTTTTGGGCATATATTAATTATCCATTAAAGGAGAGATCCGAAATAGGACCTCACCATTTTTCGCGTGTATATAGTTACCATTAGAATCAGAGCATCCTAAAACGAATTTTTAGTTGGAGCTTAAATTTCACATTTTTTATATCTTTTGTACTATTGAGGTTTCAATATATCATTATAGGTGGCGCCAACATCATATGTAAACAGGTGTTTGATTATTAATAAAGCCAATATAAATTCTTATGTGCAAAAGCTTACGTTGCAGTTTTGGTACGCTTATATGTATATTTTAAAGTTGATCTTGAAAAATTGTTAATCTTATTTTTAATATTTCTTTATTTTATTGTTGTGTTGTATAATGTGTTCTCGCCTAATAAAATCAAAAAAATCAAAATCTATATAAGAAAAACATGCAATAAAAAAATTGAGTAAACATTGCCTCTGTTGTTATGCAGCACCTGAACTATTCTTGTAAAGCCGATTATTAGACAGTACACTAGTGTAAAAAATAAAAAAGGTTTGTTCAAATTGTATTTATTTAAATCAAATAACAAGTTGATAATTAAAATACAGGTAACAATTACATTTTCATTGGAGGGAAATTCCTTTCCACTGGGCATTTTTTTTGAGTACTGAGAACAAGAAATAGTTGTTGGGGCCAGATCTGAAGAACACGGTGGAGGAACCAATTCAAAGTGCGATTCGTGCAATTTAGCCATCGTTGCCAACGATTTATGATATGGTGCATTGTCTTGTTGAAACAGCACATTTTTGTTCATTTATAATCTTTTTTTGCGATCTCGTCCTTCAAACGCACTAATAACGCTATGTAATATTCGCTATTGATGGTTTTTACCTTTCTCAGAATAATCGATGAAATCCCATGCGCATCTTTAAATAGAATCGCTATAACCTTGCCTGCCGATGGTTGTGTTTTTGGTCGCTTTGGACAGCCTTCATTGCGTGATGTCCAATCAGCTGACTTCCGATTTGACTCCAGAGTGTAGTGATGAATCCGCAGCAGCTTGAAGCTTTAATTTACGATTTTGCGAAATAATTATGTGAAGTTTTCTGATGGTGTAACCTCCTCATTTAGATGTCCAGAACGTTCTGCGTCATCGGTGCTTGTACGGTCCCGTTTGAGTTCAGCATATCAATCAATTATTGTTGATTTTCCTGGACCAGAGGTAATGTTTATCAAGCCATTGTTTTGCTTCAACGGTATTTTTTATTATTAAAAAACAATGTTTAATCAACACACAAAATTCTTTTTTTTTTTTGTTTTAAAAATAATAAAAGTAGCGTCACTTAAAGCACAACAACCCAGAATCTAGTGGATAGATTCTTACGAAATTTTGAAACGTACATTTGAATATTTGTACAATCGACCACTGGTAAGGATCTTTCATAATTAACGCCATGTATATGTCAGACCGGGAACAACAAACCTACATGAACAGATTGTCTTTTTTACGAAGTGACCTAACTGATGTATAAATGACCAGCTAATTTTGGTTTTGCAACTAGGTCGAGGAATATGTGGTTTATATTGCATACATTATAAGACATACGGTTATAGCACTGTATGATCAAAAGTTGAAACTTAAGATGAATTAATCTATATATAGCTCATTCAAGAAAACAATGGTTGCACGTCATCAATCTAGAGAAATTTATTGCCAATTTAAATCCATAAGAAAGAAAAAATTATTTAAAGATCAAAGCACTCTCTTTCCTTCTTCCTCTAATCCTATTAGAATAGGATAAAAATACGGTGAGCCAGAGGATTACATTCTGTGAATTAGCTGTCAAGATAACATTTAGATTTGTGGTTCTGGACAGTGTTGCCGACCTTACACAACTTTTTCATACTATCTGTCATTTTCATGTTCTGATCGTTTTTGAGTTGTGCCTTCAAATGTTTCTGAATTCTTTTTAGTATATTCTTTGCTGTTTTAGCTATTTTCTGGTTTAGTTTCTGTTTTTGTGATCTCTGTAGTAAAAAATCTGCGATTATAATTGCAAAAAATGGCAAAACCGTTAAGCGGTCAGTGTAATCAGCTTGTCTCGTCACTTATCAGTTATTTTGAACAGGAAAAAGATAATGGAGCTCGTCTTTTGCCATTAAATACTGTGAGAGAGGTATGTATTAATAACTTAGTAGGTCTCATGGTTAATTTGAGCTTTTTTTAGCGAGTTTCAGTTGCACTAAATATTAATATTGGTACAGTTAGTGTAGTTTCGAAAAAGTTGAAGAATAACAAAATCTTAAAATCACCGACGAAAAAGCGTCTACATCCAAAACGAGTAACTAATCTAGATCATCTTGATGTGGGGTCAATTCTTAATCAAATGTATGAAATATATGAAAAAAGTGAGTAGATATACATGGTAATATAGTATTTTTATCAAATTTTATTGGACTATTTCAGAACAAACGGTTAAACTTGAAAGTATTCATGAAAAACTAAAGAAAATGCAGCTCTTTGATGCACATGCAGCGCTTTATATACTTCTAAAAGAAATTGGTCTTAAATGGAGTAAAGATAATCCACGTAGGGCCTGATGGAACTTCCAGATATTGCCTTTAAACGAATTCAATTTTTGAAGATGTATCAAAATATCAATCTCTGTTTGATTTTGTTTATTTGGATGAAACATGGATATTTCAAAATGGTACCTTGAGTTACTCATGGCAAGATGATAACAAGAGGAGTGTAAAGACTACAAAAGTTGATGGAAAAAGGTGAGGGGTATAAGTAATAAATAGGAGCCATTAAAGTCGTGTTGTTATAAATAATTGTTTTAAGACGTGTCAATAATTACATGTTATTGCAGATATATTATTCTTCATGCTGGGAACAAGAATGGCTTTATTCCAGAGGCCAAATTAGTCTTCTCTTCTAAAACAAAAGGCGATTATCATAGAGAAATGAATAAATATAACTTTCTGTTTTGGTTTGAAAACCAGCTGTTACAAATCTTGGAGGAGCCATCAGTTATTGTCATAGATAATGCACCATATCACAGTATACTGATGGATAAACCTCCAACTAGTGCATGGACACAACCAAAAATTGCAGAATGGCTGACGGAACATAATCTTCCTTTTGAAAACACAATGTTAAAAAGTGGACTGCTGCAAATCGTTATTCAGTAAACAATAATTAAAGGGACAGGTTTGTGTTTCATACTGTTCTTTTCTTCAGATCATATGGCTGAAGAGTATGGCCACAAAGTATTGTCATCTTCCCCCTTATCATTGCAGATTCAATCCTATAGAATTGATATGGTGGGTGGCCAAAAATTACTACAATCGTCATATAGGTCGAGATGGAAAAACGATTGATAACCGTTTGGAAACGTGGAAAGAAACTTTGCCAACAGTTACACCACAGATCTGGATGAACAGCGTCAGACATACAGAAGAAGAGATTGAAAGATGGTTGAAACTCGAAAGAGTATTTGATAGACTAGAAGTTAATCCTTTAATAATTTACTTGAACAACGATTCAGATGCTGAGAGTTATTCTAGTGACACTGAATAATAAAACTTTGTGTGAACTAAATGAAAAGCCCCTATGTTGACAAGCAGAAGTGTCGAAACAGGCTATTGATTAAAACTTTTAAAGAAAAAATTTTTATCGATCATACAAATGCCAATTTCTGGTTATTTTGATGTTGATGTGGCAACATTTTAACGTGAGTACGTCATAGATTTTGATGACTGTTTCCCTGAATGAGCTATATATATATATATATATATATATATATATATATATATATATATATATATATATATATATATATATATTTATTATATAATATATTATATATCTATAATGATATATCAGTTTCCAAATTTTTGTCAGTTAAGAAACTTTATGAGAAAACGGACGATATGGTGAATTGATTACGTACGTATACAATACATTTTGAATACAAATATAAAAAAAAAACATAAACCAATAAAACAAAATATATAAAACTATAACTAATCACATAAAAAATGATGATATAACTTTTACAACACGAGGTTAGACAATTTGATAATGGAAAACCGTTACTGGTAATCAAAACAAATCTTTGAAACTTAAATATTACCGCATTAATAATAAATTGTAGAATATTAAATGGCTTAATTGATGCCGATGTATTATTGTTAGCAATTTTTACATCTCACAATATATTTTACATTTTTTAAACGGCCCTAAATATTGTTTTTTTTACATCTTTATGAAATGAGTTGAAAACTTAGGAATTATATTTTGACATTTTTACCTGGACGAGGTGGTTACAACCTGTTTAGTGACACTGAATAATTTTTGTCTTTTCATTGACTTGTTTAGTTGTCATTTATGTAAATATATTACCATTATAAGTAAGAAACAATAAACGTTGAAATCAATTCTTCTATTGGAACCTTTGGTGTAAAACACTAAACTTAAAGAGATACCACTAAACACCAAATCACTTTTTTGAACTGCTCGACGTACGTTTCGCTAACCATGTTAGCATCATCTGGATATGATTTAATCTATATATTAATATCATAGGTTAGATAGTGTTTAAGAGCAGATTCCCACTTTGCCTGAAAAGAAAAGTCTTCGATCAGTGCGTTCTACCCGTTATGACATACGGAAGTGAAACCTAGGCACTCACATTCCAATCAATTCAAAAATTTCGGGTAGCACAGAGGGGAAAGGAAAGATGTATGCTTGGTATTACAAGACGAGACCGAAAGTCCTGCGTAGGACAGTAGGGAACAGCAGGGAACAGTAAAGAAAGTGGTCAGTGAAAAAAAGTCAGTAAAATAAGATCAGTAAAGAAGAAAGCTCAGTGAAAGAGTAAAGCGATTGAAATGGAGATGGGCAGGCCATATAGCGAAGCGATGGGATGACAGATGGACCAAGGCAATCCTGAAGAGTGGATATCGCTTGATCGCAAACATCCGCGAAGAAGAAAGTACGATGGATTGATGACATCGTTAAGTATATTGGACCAGAGTGACAGAGGAAAGCTCAGGACGGTGAAAGTTGGAAACATGCTGAAGAGGCCTTCATCCTGCAGTGGATCGACACGGGCTGAGGATGATGATGATGATAATATATATATATATATATATATATATATATATATATATATATATATATATATATATATATATATATATATATATATATATATCTGTGTTTGTGTGTGTGTGTTTATAATTTTGTTTTCGTTAGATTCATTCTGAGAACTTTGTTGGCTGACACGTCGTCAAGCATTTTTTGAATATGTTCATGATTGATTTTATTATAATATCGTCCGCAAATCTCAGATGGCTTAAACGTTTGCCATTTATATTCATTCCCATATCTGCCCAGTTTAGATCTTTAAAAATGTCTTCTAAAGTCAACGTAAATTGTTTAGGAGACAGTGCGTCATCTTGTCTTACCCTCTATTGATCTTAATGGGTTTGGTATGAGTATGAGTATATATACTTCTAATATTACTCTCTCCCATATTGCTATCTTATCCTACAATCACGTATTGAGCATCCATGTCTTATAGGACAACATTGTCGGCCTAACTACTGTCTTAAATAACCTCGTTTATATATTGCATAACAGACCCGTAGCTTTTGTAACTCTGTGCAGCCACCCTGCTTATATTTGCTTTCCCCAAAATCTATATCTGCTTCTTCGTAACATTATCTTCTTTCTATCGATTATCTTTATCTCTTGTACATCAGCAATCCTAAATACGTACATAACTTTATGTTTCCGTGAAGTTTATTGTTTTGTTACTTTCTTATACTATTTTTTATACTTCTTGTAGTGTCAACTCATAATTCATAGCAACAAGTACATTTTAATTATGACTATCATATTTTTTTTCAAAACATGTTCTAGAGTCCCCCGATAAATTTCTTGAAGCCCCAATTTAAAGACCCAATTTGTTGTAAAAGTTTCGTTCAACAACATAAACAGAAATGCCGTGGAATATTGGTATAATTTTTTCTACAATTCTTCAAATTAACATATTTCATTGTTGAATATTTGCTCTAATTAGTTGATTCATTTATTTTGATCTTAATAATCCTACCCATTTCAAATGATTTGGATGTGAAATTCACGTACTTCACATTTCATTACGACGTCAATCTCCATTCAAACTGAATTGCCCTAGCATTAATCTATGTTGTAAAATAGACATCTATTAAAAATTAAACCGGAACACATGACAAATATTTCTAATAGAATATTAAATTCCCTTCAGTTAATAATACATAGCCAATTTTATCCATCAAGCTACAAAACAAATTGACTCGATTAAAATATAATACAGGGCGTGTAAATACAGTAATGAGACTAATTTTGTATAATTTTTGTATTTAATTAAAATTGCTATTCTACATTTTGCCCGTCAAATTAGTTGCATTGGGAAACCACACAGCGCTGGATATGGTTTGTCTACTTTTCATAGTGCTGCTATAATTCATATGCAAGCATCGCTTTAAGCTGATCGGTTAGGGCTTTTTCAATGTTTTATAATGTTACACAATTGGGTCCTGGGAGGTTAATTTTCAGTCTTGAGAAAAGAAGAAGTCTGGTAAATAGGAGGGATTGTGAAGCCACAGTGATGCTCCAATTTGACACAAATTCGTTGATTGAAATCTCTGAGGGGTAGGGCGCACTGCATTCTGCATTCTCGTAATGCAACATCCAGGTGTCCATGATGTTCAGGCTGACAGGGATGACCCTTTCGTTGTCTTTCAGAAACAAGATGTATTTCAAGGTAAGAATGTTGATTTACCTGTTGGTCCTGAATCACAAAATCCGTTTGAACGATTCCCTGGCTATTAAAAAGTAAATTAGCATGCTTCTAACCCTTGATTTGTTAATTCTGGCCATGGTGCAGTTGTAGGGTCTCATCTCTGACTCTCGCGCTTCGTCTCTGGGTCGAATTGAAAAATCTAAGACTGGTCACGAATAATGACACGTTCCAGAAAATAAGGGTCATTTTCAATCCATCCGAAAGTACTAAGAGATATCTCCCTCCTGTTGTCCTTTTCATCCTGCGAAAGGTTTCTCCGAAGCACTTTCACGCAGATTTTCTTCATGCCCAATTCATTGGTGAAAATCTATTGAACGGTTGCGTAGTCAAATTTATCTCTTTTCCGATTATTCTGACATCAATCGACGATCGGAAGATCCCATATTATAAGAAAATGTGTATCCTTTCTTGCAGTGAAAGGCCTTAAGTGGCAAGGTTGGCCTTCCGAGAATGATTTAAACCATCTGAAAAACCCGAACCCTCAAAAACACTCTTTCAATAGGCCTCTTGAAATTTTGCAAAAGTTTTGGTCACATTGGTTCCAAGTCTAAAACAAAACGTGATAGCGCCCCTTTACTCTAAATTGTTGTCACTCATTTTCAGAACACGCCCCAAAACTCCGTTTCACAAAAATAATTGGTACGGGCCACCAAGTGATTCTAAGGAGTTCAAACTCGTACTGAAGATGGATTAGATATTGACCTGCCTCCCCTCTAAAGAAGAAACCAGCAGTTTTGCCAAATCGAACCCAACAACGCCACCAATCTCATTACTTTATTTCCACAGCTTCGTATGTTTGATGCCGTGCTATTATATTTATATTCCAGTTTAAACAATTTAATCAGAATAAGTAATTATATGATTAAGGTGATTTTTTAGTATGCCCAAACTTTCGATAGACGTCGCTGTTAAACAAATTGTGAGTTTGTGTGCGTCCGGTATGAAAAGTATTTGGTACAAACTGGCAAATTATAATGAAAAGTTTAACTTCAGAGCAACACTTGCAAATTGATGAAATTTATTATCAAAATCAATGTTCTCTACGCCAAATTTGTACAGCACTTCGTGGACTTTATGATGCACATAAACGTCCAACCAAGCGATGTATTCGCCGAATTATCGAAAAATTCCGAACGCATTTTACGCTGTTCGATACCAAAACAAAAACAAGACAAAAAACTGTGCGTTCCGAAGAAAATATTGCCGCTGTTGATGGCAGTATTGAAGATAGAAATTTATCAAATTGTCGCCGTTCGCAGGAATTTGGGTTTTATTATTCGACAACGTGGAAAATATTGCGTCAAGATCTTATTCTGGTACCTTACAAGATCCAGTTTATTTAAGAACTCAAGCCGGAACTCCGTACCAACTATTGGGCCGTATTTCTTCAAAAATCAAGCTGGAAAGGACGTTACTGTTAATGGAAATCATTAGAGAGCGATGATGAATGATTCATTAATTCTGAATTTGAGTGGTATTGGTCTGGAGGAGATGTGGTTTAAATTGAACGGCTCCACATATCATACAACTAATGCAACAGTCGATTTATTAAGGGAACAATTCGGTAAGAAAATTATTTCGAGGAACGCACTTGTTAATTGGACACCTAGGTCAGGTGATTTAAGACCTTTAGACTTTTTTTGGGGTTATGTTAAATGGTCTATGCCGACAAACCAGCCTTATAAGCCAAAATAACTAGGACAATTGCGGACATAAGAAAATAGAACTGACAGAATGCGCTTTGTCAGAAGTAACCGCAGTGGACGTTTTGTTCGAAAAGCAGTAATGCCATTGAATATTTTTAATATAAAATAAATTGTTTCCAGTCATCTAATTTGGTTATTTTTTATTTGAATTTTTATTAAATATTGCTTAAAATATTGAAAACATTTTTATTCTGGACAAATCCACATATTTGCCATATTAATAGGTCCGCTAAAATACTATCATTAATTATATGAATCAAAAATCCTCTAAAATTAATAATAAAACTATTATAAATAATTATAATAGTTTTATTTGAGGTAATTACTTATAAGTATTATAAGTCATTACCTCAAAAAATGCTCCATTTTTGTCCAGCAATTCTCCCCTTTTAAGATCTCGTTCCATCATTACCTTAGCTATGGCGCCCTTTCCGGTTCCCTTAGGCCTTCCTATTTTCCTTTTTGCTATAAGCGTGGATTCTATTATTGCTTTAGGGAGTCGTTTATTGCCCATTATGTTTACGTGTCCAAAACAAATCAGTTACGTTTGTTAGATACTTCAATTATAGTTCATTTTTTTTCATAATTGTTTGTTCATACTTATTTCTTTCTTATATATATATATATATATATATATATATATATATATATATATATATATATATATATATATATATATATATATATATATATATATAAATGAAATTTGGAATGTAAAAATAAAAGTAAAGTTTTGGGGTTAGAGGCGCATCAGCAATTGAGAAGGCTATTCAGCGATTGGCCCTACAGCTTAAAGTGAATTCCGAACCACGATCGTCAGCTACCGAAAACCCCGGTCAGTACCCCCTTCGGGCTATCAACCCTTGGTTTTGTTCTTAACCGAAAGTATCTTGAGAAGCCTACTGACTGGGGAGTGACCAACGTAGAAAACCTCTCTGAAGGCATCCGGTCTTACCCAGTTTCGAACTCGCGTGACTGTGGAGTGATTCTTTGTCAGATTTTACACTCTTACCTAGAAACCCAAGAATTTTAGAAAAACTTTTCGCCTAGTACGGGAATCGAGCCCGCTCCACGCTAACTGCAGTATCGTCAGGCTGACGCCTTAGACAAGGAATGTGAAAATGACTAGCGTAAATTCCTTTTATAGTAATAACTGGTTACGTAATCATCATAGATGACGTCACAGTGCCATTGTAACTACTTTTTTGCCTGACTGACTTTTTTAATAATTGTCCAGAGGCGGACTTGCGAATCTGTATTAATTATACGCAAAACAGAAATTTTAGTATTTATTTATTTTATGCATCAAAATTACCTTGAACCCCAAACAAAATTATTATGGTTGAATAGGTATTTTAAATGCCTTTGAAACGAAGCGTCACTTACCATAAGATCCTATTGAAAATTATTGGTCACAATGGCACTGTGACGTCATCTATGATGATTACGTTATGGGTTATCACTAGAAAAGGAGTTTACGTGCAGTTATTTTCACATTCCAAATTTCATTAGTTTAAGTATAACAGTTCAAAAGATAAATGGAGGGAAGGGGACTTTTGGCTAACACCGTATATATACACCGCACAATACTGCTGCTGTTCGATGAGGAGGTGCGTTGTCATCCATGAAAACAAATCCGTCGCCCATTACGCCTCGGAACAGACGCACAACAGGATTTAAAACTTCCTCGAGGTACACAGCACTAATGACTCTTCTCTCCAGGACCAGTAGAGGTGTTCGTGTATCCCTCATAATACCATCCCAAAACATTACGCTCCCTCCGTCAAATGGGATACGTGGTTGAGCTATTTCTAGTCATCCTTTTCGACCTGGAGCTCTCCAAGTTTCAAGCTTCAAGCCTAACAAGCTTCCTTGATATACTACTTATTGATACCAGACGATTTCTTTGAGTTTTTATTGATATCTGCCGGTCTTCTGCAGTGATTATTTACGTCAGTTGTCTCTTGGAATTGTTTATGAATTTTCGATACAGCACTTTGGGAAATACCTACAATTTCCGCGATATTACTTTGATTAAAGGCCTTGATGTAGCAAAGTAATTCCTCTTGATCCGTTAAAATGAGATGTCATGTTTCTAGGCATTTTTAAACGGATTGATTGAAAATTAAAAAAGAACTCAAATAATATTTAAATACGAGTACCAACGGAATGGGCAAAAATCGAAAAACCTGTTTTATCAGCAAAATGCTTTTATTATTTTAATTTAAAAAAAGTATAAAATAAATATCCATCACAAGTTTATAGTCTCGTAGGTGTAGATATCTTATTTGTAAATATTCCAAACTTTTGGACATATGTGTGTGTATACGCTCTCTTGCCTGTGTTTCAGCTGTTTGAAAATAATATGAATATAAAAAATTTGGAAATACTATTTAATCATGATCAATTGCGATATAAAGAATAATTTGCAAAGCAAAAGAATCTTGATAAACGCAAAAAGTATATTGACAATGAATGACGCGAAAAAATTAAAAACTGAAGACTATTCTGACCTGTATAGTGGTCGACAGATTGTGGATCTAGATGAGTTAGGAAAAAATTTAAAGTACTAGGCTAATTAAAAAGTTCACGAAATTTAGAGTTGAAAAAATGACTTTCTTCTTCTGTTTATTCTCCGTTAGGCTCAATACATTTTTTCCAGCGGTTCTCCAATTGATTTATTCCACCTCTGTAGTGATTTTATGCAAGTCCTTCAAATTATTCATCTACGGCTGCTATAACTTCTTCATGTGATGAAAAACGCTTGCCACGTAGGAATTTTTTGAGGTTTAGGAACAGATGAAACTCAGAGAGGGCCATCTGGTGAATATGGTAAATGCTTCCACAATTCGTAGTGTAACTCCTTCAATTTGGCTAGAACACCTTTGTGAGCCGGTGATGAAAAAATGAAAAATAATTTTCTTCTTCGCTATACCAGGTCTTTTTTGCAAAACAAAATGCCTTTTGCACCCATAAAATTAATGCCATAACCGTTTTAGTCGATTTCGATCACTTTGGCTGCTTCAGAGCTGAATAACCTGACTCAGTTGACTCTGCTGTTTATTGTCGCAGTTTAGAATCATAGCAGTAAACCCAAGTAATATCCATAGTTACAAAACGACGTTTAAAATCTATTTTATTCTTTCGGAAAATATTCAAATGTTGGTATTATACCAACAAATTCAATAATTCAAATTTGGCAAAATATATGGATTCAAAAATTGTTTCTATGCTCTACATAATAATTGCTCATTTCTTTAGCCGACTCATTTCTCAAGCCGTCATCAGTCGGGCTAAAGTTGAACGTTCCGAAAGAAGCTAAAGAAATGACCAGGGATACGATCGTACATGTCGGTTTTTCGGATCAAGTCTGCAATACTATGCTGCTTATGGCAGCCTGTGGTGAACGCCTGACTTATGATGGCTTAAAGGCCGGTAGGGTGGATTTGGAGGGTGTCTGAAGAAATGAGATGTTCTGAAAAAGAATGTCTGAAAAAATGTTCTTATCTTAATTTTTTTTTAAGATCTTCAATAAATATATATTTAAGCCTAACTGTAACTTTTCAGTATATATGGGAATGATTTTACTGGCTAGACTTACCTGAGAGTCCATGCTAAAAAAGAAGCGTGAATAACTAGGCATAAAATGTAAGAAAATATACTGGCCGCTGAAAAAAAATCCCAAGTTGTTAGTCAGCAACAAATTGTTTCTTTACAAACGGATCCTGATATCAGTTCGTACTTACAGTATTCAACTATGAGACTGCTGAAATCAACAATTTCAAAATAAACTACTGCGGAACTTTCTCAATGCATAATGATTTTGCAGCAATGTTGATCTTTATCAGAACTTTCAGTTAATCAAGCCATCACTAATTTTCTCGTAGTGTGGATAACCACTTCTTTACCACGTGAATGTTTAGGATAGCTAGCTTCTCGACAGTACGAAAATTTAAGAGGAGAGTGAAAAGTAGAAGAGAGTGCGGTTTTTGTGCTACATGATAATACAGCGAAAAAATGGTGACTGTTTAGCAGTTCTAGTGTGTAGGATTTTTGTTTATATTATTCAAATTTAGCAAAATTAGTCATTGTTAATATTTTTCCCGTATTCCACGTAAAACTACCCAATCCTTCAGCTGCCATCGAACGTTAGCAAGTATCTCCCGAGACCGGTTTCTGGCCTTAAGCCGTCATCAGCCGTGCTCAATCTGAACGTTCGAAAGTAACTGGAGGATTGACCAAGGGTCGTCATTGGGATTGACCAGGGCTGCAATCAAATGCAGCTCACGTCATTCTGTGGTACGCAAAAGTACTACAATCTAAAACGCGTTACGTTCGCGACCCGTCCAAGGGCCTATTTAGGTACAAGGTATGCATGAAAAATTGCATAGTGGGGTCATGGAGAATATTATAAATATTTGCACAGCAAGAAGGATTGGGCAATTTGTACGTGGAACATGGGAAAAAATCCGTGTTTTTTTTAAATATTTTTAAAATTTTCAACGAGCCCACTCTACAATGTTTCAAACTGTTTTTTTATTTTTAAACGTGATTCATTACTACGACTGAAATTTTGTTTTTACCCAATCTAAATGGTTTTTCAAACTAAAACTGTTTGAGTAACATTTAAATCTTTGTAAAAAACAACCCTCGAAACCTCTATAAAATATCATGTTTTAAAAGTTCACCCGTTTGTTTTTTAAATAACGACAACAGTTTAGTAATATATTGGCTACATATCTACAAAAACCAAGCGGTATTATATTGCATTTTTAACTTTAAAAACTTTTAAATTGGATGGAATATTTAGTTAAAATATATATATATTGGAAAGCTAAAAAGTAGTTGAGCACTTGACAGGATTTTTTTGTGTTCGTCGGAAACAGTTCAACGAATCATTTATCTAGCGGTGGAAACCTATTTATATTTTATCTTTTTGGATGGAAATCCTCTTTCTAATGGAAGTTACAAATGACTAGCATTTTCTGGTCTATCTCGTTCACGTCCATTTTTTCTTAATTTATTTTGACCAGTGTAGCGTTCACCAGTGTTTTTATCCATTCGCGAGCTTCAAATGGTCAATTATCGTTGAAGTAGGTATAATATACGGGATAGTGTAAATTGCTAAAAGAGATTTCTGAAGGTGTGCAATAAATGGTGAATTTGTTTAGTAATATTACATTTACTAATGAACAACTGCCTCGAGAGTAAAAGTTTTTGCAGATATAACAGTACGTCTAAATTTCTGATTTTAATCCATTAGTGCAGTTATTAGTCTCTCATAACGGACGACTAATATTTTCCGGATGCAGAGTATACTAAATTTAATTTTAAACTACTTGATGTATTTAAGGTGTGTAAACTTATTTCTGATATTTCTGTGGCTATGAATCTCGAACTTTACTCAACGAAAAATAGAGGGTAAGTTTTTATTTTTTAAATGGAAGCTTCATGACACTAGAAATTTTAGCAAAAGATGGTTATTACTAATAGTTTGGCCGCACAAATTTTACGCGCAATTTGCACAACTTTATAATAATATTAGTGTATATTTGTATCATTCTTTATAAGGGACTCCATGCAAAATGATCAAATCTAAAACGTTATACATTTGCTTTGCAGATTGTCGTTGTGTCGACACCAGCTGCTTTCTTTGTATATTTGTATATTGGAATTCCCGACAATCAGGAGGCAGACACCAAGAAAGATTGTGACAGCGACGAACACATTGATGGTGCAAATCACCTTTGCCGTGGAATACTACAGTAAAACTGTGAAGTTTGATGAAGAAAATCTGATACCTCTAGCACGACTATTTCCATAGGCTGGACCGAGTAGTGATTCCAAAGTAAGCACGAGCCGAAAACGTAAGTTGACAGAAAATCAAAGCAAAAAGCCTCACAAGTGGGGACAAAAACCTCCTAACATTTCTACAATAAATTGTTTGTACCTCTCGAGACATCTTTAGAGGTTAAAGCTGCTCAAACTCCAGTAGATTTTCTTCTATTTTTTCTTCCATAACAAATCGCTATGAACAGCAAAAAAATAATGAGCTAAATTTCACTAAAGACGAATTTTACGTTTTACTTGGGGCAATGCTTTTCTCCGTTTATGCAAAGTATCCGAACAAGAGGTTATATTGAAGTTCTTCTGAATGCATGCCGAAGATCTAGTCTAACACTATGCGCTTGAATAAATTTGAAATGTTACTGCGACATTTACATTTCAATGATAATGCTAATATTGGTCAGAACGACTGATTTTATAAACGTTGTCCTTTGCTTGAACCATTGAATCGTACTTTTAGATATCACGGTGGATTACAAGATGCCCTATCAATCGACGAGAGCATGATTCCCTACTATGGCAAACATTATGCCAAACAATATGTAAAGGGAAAACCCATACGTTTTGGATATAAAAACTGGGCTATTTCTACCACCAGAAGTTATATAATTTCTTTGGAAATCTATACGGTAAAATGCGACGCCGAGAAATGTTTTGGTCTTGGTGGCGATGTAATAATAACTTTACTAGACAAGACTCAGATTCGTTCTAATAACGGATATAAACTATTTTTTGACAATTACTTTACCAGTTTAAAATTGTTGAACCACTGTAGTTGAACCACCCAAAATTATAGCAAACTACACCAAGCATAGGGAGGGAGTTGACAAAATGGATGGGTTTATAGCATTGTACAGAACAAGAATGCGGCAACTAGTTTTCCGCAGATATACTGCCCTTAGTTTCCTTACATCTTAGGGCAAAAAACCAAGTAGGGGAAAAACTACAACACCGTATCCAGTTGCGTTTAGACTTGACAATATGGGAATATAATAAGGTATAATAAATCAGACAGGAGATGTCAAGTTTGCAAGAAGAAAAACAATTTTATAAGCACTAAATGTGACCGCGAACTTCATCCTAAGCTTTGCTTTGAATCATACCATTCGAGTTAAAATTCTAATCTAATTATATAATAATCTAATCCAATTATGATAATGTTAATTTTTGAAACCTCATGCATTAATGGGTTAATACAGTGCTTTTAGCAGTTATTGCTCTGCAAAGTAATTAAAATTTAAAGTAAAAGTCTTACAAGTTCAATGGGTATCAGTCGGTTTATATCGCATGTGCAGATCCTCTAGCAAATGAAGGGGTTTTTACTTTATCTTTTACATAACATTATTACATTTACAATATCGTCTGAAATATTAAGCCATCAGTTATGAATGGGGTGCAATACAGCAAGAGCTTCAAAAGCTATGGTGTTAAATCACAAGATCATGCTGGATCATGCATCCACATTTCGTAAACTTACGAAACCAGGAATGTTTTGGTGCCGTAACTCAATTATTGCTGAAGTCTTCTTCTTCTTCTTATTCCTATGGTGCTACAGCCCGTTAGTAAGTATTGACCTCCTTTGTCTTTGGTCTACCTTTTTTTTGGTTACCCCCTATTCGCCACTGCATGATTTTTGTTATATATATATATATATATATATATATATATATATATATATATATATATATATATATTATATATATATATATACATATATATATATATATATATATATATATATATATATATATATATATATATATATATATATATATATATATATATAATATATATATATATATATATATATATATTTGGGGGACCGAAAAGTAATCAACATTTCTTCGATAAGTTCATTCACAATCAGTTTGTGTCGAGACACGGCCCCGCAGATACTGAAGTTTTGTTGGTTTGATTAAAACGTTTTTGTTCTACAAAGGAGGAAAGATGTCAGGGTCAACAATAAAATAATCACACTTACGTCAGTTTATGTTATGTTTGTTCGATCAAGGAATGAAGGCAAACGAAAAAGTGAAAAAAATCACCGATATTTATGGGAATGTTCTGAAACTAAACAAGTGTCATAAATGGTTTAAAAAGTTTAAAAATGGAAACAGGAATCTCAAAGATGCCACATGAAAAGGATGACCCCAAATATTCGATGATGACATCTTGAAGGCGATAGTGGATTCAGATCCACCAGGTGCTACAGCCCGTTAGTAAGTATTGACCTCCTTTGTCTTTGGTCTACCTTTTTTTTGGTTACCCCCTATTCGCCACTGCATGATTTTTGTTATATATATATATATATATATATATATATATATATATATATATATATATATATATATATATATATATATATATATATATATATATATATAGTTTTCTGGCATTCTCGCCACCTGCCCCGTTTATCTGAGTCCAATATACAGATCCTTGTACAATTGGTTGAGTTTGAAGTTATACCTGATGCTCCAAATTCTATTGTCATTTACAACACCACAAATTCTTCTGAGTACTCCTGTTTCAAATACTGCAAACATCTCTTCTATTTTCTTTGTGAGTGTTTCATATATCCTAATTTTTGTGCTCATTTGAATAGTTTGGTTTGGTTTTGTGTGGATCGGCGATAAATAAATTCGATTCTCGAAACTTATCATGAGAAACACAAACAAATATTATCGACAAACACTAAAACGGAAAAATAGTTGTCATTTCATAGAAATTTGCAGACATATTAAATGTTGGTGGTAGTGTTGGGCGTAAGGATAAAATAACCTAAATAATAAATACGAACCGTCAGATAAAAATCGATAGGGGCGGAGATAACCACCAGTAAACAGCACTCGGAGCACAAGCGGCCGGACGCAATCAGACACACAAGTGTAATCGTTGATGGACGAAATATACGGTAGAAATTCGGACAGTGAGACGACATCAGGGGAAGAAGACAAACGAATGACGAATAAAGATAGTCTAGAAGGAACACCGGAAAGAAGTAAAATTCCAAAAGGCCCGACAAAGGCATCAGAGATGGATGAAATCAAGAAAATGTTTGAAGAAGTGATGAAGGAAATAAAGGAGATCAAGAGGAACCAACAGAAGAGTGTGGATAAAAAAAGAAGAACTCTTAACAAGAAAAGAGAAATGGTAGGTAAAATTGAAAAGCTAGAAGATATGATAGAGTACTAATAAGAAGAAAAATAGAGATAAATAAGAAAAAAAATAATCCGATAATGTCGGGAATGTTTATGGATACTCATGATAATAACCAGATAAAAGAGACAATGAAAAACTTTATAAGGAAAGAACTGGAGATTGAAACCAAGATAAGAAGTGCCAGAAAGATTGCTATCAACATATACGAAATAGAAATGGAGAACATTGAAGAGAAAATTAAGATTTTACAGAACAAGAGGAGGTTAAGAAATTACGAGGATAAAATATACATAAATAATGATCTTACAGATAAGGAGAAGGATATGCAAGGGAGAATTAGGAAAAGAGAAAAAGAAGAAGGAATTAAAGGGAACAAGTCCAAGGTAGGATATATGAAAATAATTATAAATAAAAAATTGTGGAAATGGGATACGGATAAACAAGAACTAATAGCAAAAAATTAGAGGACAAAGAACATGACCGATTGATGATTACGACCAAAGCAGTGGATGAATCGACTATACAAATTACAATATCAAGGGAGATAAACAAGAGAAGAGGAGAGACACAGTGATCAAATAATAGAGCGGGTAAAGAAACAGATCAAAAGGAGAAATACATAAATATGATTGGGAACATGGAATGTACGAAGTATTGGAAGAAAGGAGGAGGAATTAGTAGAAGAGATGAAAAAATGTCACATGGAAATCCTGGGAATTAAAGAAATAAAAATGAAGGGGTGAGAACAAGGGAGGGAGTATGGTTAATAATTGCACCAGACATTTTGAAACATATTATAAAGGAGAAATATGTTAGTAACAGAATAATGCCGATAAATTTAAGGTTGTTAGGTGAGGAATTATGAACAGTAATCGTAGCATTTGGAGATAATGAAAACGCACGGAACGAAGGAAAAGATGCATTTTTTTTAAAAAATACAGATTGAAATCGAGGATGGGGTAGAAAATGTGTTAAGTATGGGTAACTTGAATACACGATTCAATGGTCAAAACGGGGCACAGGAGGAATGTATGGGAAGGGAAGGAGAAAGGACTAGAAATAATAATGGAGACAGAATAATAGAACTATGTATAGAGAACAGCCTGATAATATCAAACACAAAGTGCAAATACAGGGAGATACACAAATACACTAGAGTAGAACCGGGAGGGGGAGAAAAATCAATAATAGACTATTTTCTGATAAGAAAACATAATTGGAGAAGTGCGAGGGATGTGAAAGTGACAAGACGAGTGGAGATCGGAAGCGATCATTATTTGGTGAAGGTGGTCAAGGAAAAGAGGAAAGCAGAAAAACCATATAAGAGAAGAAAAAAAGTAAAAGAGAAAATAAAAATCTATAGGCTCAAAGCAATAAGTTACCAGAGGAAGTACCAAAAAATAGTAAACAGGAAATTTGAAGAGCAAGAAGAAGGAAGACGAGTGGAAGAAAAATGGGAGTTTTTCAAGATGTAATACTGGAGGCCAAAAAAGAAAGCTGTGGAATGACAAAAATTGTAAATAAAAACATGAGGAAAACCGAATGGTGAATCGACTTGGGAATTACAGAGGAAGATTAAGGACAATAAGGAAAAATGGAAAATATATGGCAAATACAAAATAGATGAAGATCACGAAATATATAAAGAAAACTAAAAGAAGTAAAGATATAAATGAAGAAAGCAAAGCAACAATCATGGATAAGATTTGGCGAAAAGGTGATTGAATACCACAGAGAAAATCAAAAGTTATTCTACGGAATTCTAAAGCAGCTAAGACAGAAAAATGAGTTCAGTAAGATGAATATAAAAGGCAAGAACGGAAATGTAATTACGGAGGAAGATGAAATAATGGATAGATGGATAGAATATTTTCGAGAACTGACTGATACGGGAACAACTATACTAGATGAACAAGTTAATCATATAGGCGATATTCAAAAAAATAGATATGACACAAGAAGAAGAGGTATATGAAGCAACAGAAAAATTAAAGGTGGGAAAGGCACAACTCAACTCAACTCAACAAAACTTAGACATTTTAAACGAAGAGCTGAGAAAAATAATCATAAAAATTAATGTACACAAGACAAAGACTCGACCTTATATCTGAAGAAAACAAGAGACATAATATACAATTAAATGGAAAGTTAATAGAACAAATGAAAAACCACAAACACCTGGGATCGACAATCGAGAGCAAACGAAGAATGGAAGCAGAAATAAACGATAGACTGGAAAAAAAACGAAAAAATGCTTAACATGATAAAGACAACTTTCCTTGGAAGGAAAAAAATACCATAGAATAGAATAAAGATAGCAATGATTAAAAATATAATCCGACCGATAATAATGCACAGCAGCGAGACATGGACTCTGACAGATAAGATACGTATAAATGCAGAATCAGAAATCAAATAATTAGAGAAAACCTGCAGATTGAACGCATAAGTAATAAAATCGCAGAAGGGCAATTAAGGTGGTTCGGACGTGTGTGTTGTACGCCGGAAAACAGACTCACAAATAGAGTGTACGAAGTGCGAGTGCAAGGGAAAAACTGTAAAGGAAGGTCAAGAAGAACATGGAACGATGGGATAGAGAAGAGGCTGGAAGAAGGGGCATAATATAGGATGAAATTAAGGAACTGACGGAACATAGGAAGATATGGATAGATATGTATAGAAAACAACCTCAACTCCACATACCTGGTATCTAACGGTATAATGGCCTAGAATTAAGTAAGTAGATAAGTAAGTAAGTAAGTAAGTTTTTCTTGATTTATTATTGTTCCATTTACGCTTATGTCTGTTTTGCTGATGACTTTGATCAATACTATGTTAAACAGAACTGGTGCCAATCGATCTCTGTCTCTTCCAGAAACCCTGTGAGATCTCAAATTTTACCGTGGTGTTGAATTTTTTCCTACTGCCTTGAAATTAAGCATCGTCATCCAGGATAATCTAATAAGTAGTCGGTATTCCCATTTTGTTAATGGCCTCGTACACTACTGCTCTTTGCACGCAATCGCACATCTGACTGAAATCTATAAACATCTGGAATAAGGGAGTATCAAATTCGTTTGTTTCGTCCATGATTTGACGGACTATGAACAATTGATCTACTGTTGAGCGTCCTCTTCTAAACCCTGCCTGACTTTTGCTCATTTCTTCTTCGGTATATGGTAGTATCCTCACCCTATCACCTTTTTTATGAACTGGATATTTATCGCCTGCTGCCTCTCCGCAAGCTATCTGTAAACTATTGCTGACGTTAACTATTAATGGATGAGCAGCTTTAGAAAATTCTTTCCTTTTCCAAATTTCAGTAGTTCTGACAAGATGTATCTTCTAACTTTATTCCACCTCCTGCAACGATGGTACTTCTTCCAATGACTGGGTCGCATTTATAAATTGTGGCCTAACATTATAACCTTCCCTGGTGGTTCCGATAAATAAATACGTCTTCCATCATGTATGTAAACATTGTCATATTCATCGAGGTCTCTTTAAAGTGAAAGCTTTTTACTGTCTTAATGTCCTGGTAACATTTTCTTGCCTCCTGTTTGTCGTATGCTTCTTGTATACCCTCTATTTGTTTTACAAACTCCCGTTTTTTTCTCTTGCATACACGTTTGGCCTCTCTTTCCAGTCTCACTCTGTTGTGGCCTTTTGCATGCACTTCAATCGGGCAAAGTTTCTATTTTAAATTGCATTTTTGCATTCATCGTCGTACCATGCTCTCCTTTTGTTTTGCAATTCATTTCGAGTTCAAGTTGTCTCTTCTGGAACTTCTTCTATTACAAATTTTGTTGTTGTCTATCTATCGTCTGTGTTTTCTGTAACTATTCGTAGAATGAACCTGATTCTACGATAGTATTCCTCCTTAGCGCTGTTATTTGTTTTTAAGCTTTCAATATTTTAATTTTTTGCCTTGGTTCCTGTTTCTTCGTTGGTGATACACATACTTTGCCGTATTTTTGTCACTACCAACTATTGGTCCAACTCTGATAATGCTCCTCTCTAGCTTGTCACGTTAAGCACACTTGAGTACCATCCGTTTTTTATCATAACATGATCTATTTGGTTTACTATATGTTCATCAGGTGAGACGCCTGTTCTCTTATGGATACTTTTGCGTGGGTTCTCATTACTCCAAGGTCGTTGCATACTGCGGATTGTATTGCTATACCCAAATTGTATTTGGGTTATCATTTAGTCTGTATTACCTACTATTGGTATATCATATGATTCTTTTCCAGTTTAGGTATTCAAGTTCCCTAAAACTAGATTATTGTCATTACTGGAGGTGTTGTCTATCTCACCTTCGAGTAGACAATTTTTTCCTCTCTTGCTCTGTTTTTCCTCTGTTGGTGCATGTGCATGTATAGAGAATATTGATATACTTCGAAATTTTTCCCTGATTCTTATATAATAGATTCTCTCACTCACTGGTTTAAAATGTATTACACTTGACTCAAAATTTCTTTCTATAATAATTTCTGCCCGTTGTAATGAATTTAATACCTACCTTTACTCAAAAATCCTGCACCTAAAAATCTCATCTCTTGGAGTGTTACTATATCCCTTTGTAATGCTACTATATTTTCTTACCTGGTGAGAAGTAGTACTTAGAGCTCCTAGTTGGTATAAAGTTTTACTGTTCCATGTAACAAATCTCATGTACGTATTTCGTTGCCAGGTCTGTTCACGTTGAATCAATCCAATCTAAGGCTGATGTAAAGATTTCGTAGCAAAAATTGTTTTTCGAGGTGGAACTGTCACACACGCGCCCAATCGCTTAACCTGGAGATCTCGAGACTCTTCTGTAAGGGTTACCCTATCTTAGTCGACGGGTTCCGGTATTTAGGTGCCGAGGATTCACCTTTAGCCTTAACTGCGTCCCACACATCTTAATACGCGTACTGCAGCGTCCAAGGTATGCGATCAATACGTGAACGTAATATTTATTAGTGCGTCTTGGACTTTACTCGATCATTTGTTGAAGTCTAGATGTTGGCAACCTAAACTATTTTCGAGACCATATCGACACCATTTGAGCCCCAGTCAATTATATGGCAGTTGAATTTGCACCTATGAGGGTATACTAACTAATTCTTGTTAGTGGCGCTCTGGAGAAACAAAGGTCTTATCTGTCAAGGGAGAAATTCTTGTTTTCGGATTTTCAACATTTTCACTAATCACGGCAATATCGTCATTACAGGGTCTTGTTCTATATTAATACTCACGAGGTCTTGCATCTATTAACAACCTACTTTTATGAAATATTTAAATTAATCTGCGGACAGTTAACCCATTTGTTATGCTTTTTTGGTCAAAAAGCTTTCGTACCGTCCTCCCAATATTTCTACTGAATTTGTAATGCGCTTTAACAATATTGTTCCTTCATATTCCAATTATCATATTATTTAATTTGAAGAACGCAAAATAAAAAATGGAAAAAAATTTCAATACGGCGTTCAATTTGTGCTTTACTAATCATATTTATACTAATCTGAGTGAGGCTTTAGTTCAAAATATATGAAAAATGTTTTCCCATCAATATTTTATACGTTGAAAATCAATAGAATATTTTGTTTATTTAACATTTGCTTGTTGAGCAATTAAAGTACTAACATGAATTTCTAACCGATGCCATTGACAATCCTACTAACACAAATAGCGTTAATTATGTGTATGAATAAAATATAATTCCCGCAAAAATTAGTTCTTTTTAAAAGGACTTCTGCCATATGAATTACAACAAAATGTTCTGTGATTATTTTTTAATGATCAATTCTATGCTTGCCAAATGGCTTTTTCATCAAATGGATTTATACTATCTCAGACAATAAATTAAAAATTAAGCCTTCAACTTAATTCTCAACCTTTCTTGACTGCGTTTGATATTTGTTAGTATAAAAGTAACACAAAGTTAATCTTCCAAATAATGTTCCTCACTTTATTTGCACTCACTACCTTTCAGGTAACTGTCGAATCCCAAATCGAAAAAAAATTGATGTGATAAAGTCAATGACGCTTTTTCAACTTTCTCAAGAGATGTGAAGCGACTATTAACCAGGTAATGGTGCAGGGATCGAAAAGGATGAACATTCGAAGGAGCCAAATCTGGAGAATACATCAAGTGCGATACAATTTCTCAGCTTAACTCAGTAATCGTTGCCATGGTGATTGAGTCATTTTTGCTGTACGCGGTGATGCGTTGTCCTAAAACAAAATGAATTTCTCGCCTGACAGATAAGACCTTTGTTCGTCCGGAGCGCCACTAACAAGAATCCGTTGGTACTGGAAACAGTTATTAGTGATCGTTTGACCTGATCAGAGCAACCCACAATGCTCGATGCCCAGATTATCCCACCATATATACTGAAATATATTTTTTGGCTTGGATATTTGGTTCTGCAATACTGATTGATGGCTTACCAGGATTAACTTAGGATTTTCGCCTCTTTGAATTATCGTAAAGTATTTCCTCTCTATCATAGATCACCATCTTACACAGGAAGTTATTTTTCTTAAACGCAGAGAACAAGAATTCAACATGAAATGGTCTGTCGATATTATCAGCTGCAAGTCCATAGGGAACACAACGATTCTTCTTTTTAATTTTTCCTAGTTTATGCAAAGTTTAAAAAATGGCTTGCGGTATATCTCCAAGTTTCTGCTTCGAGCTCTAGCAGTGTGTAAGGATTTTCTTACTGTAGTACTTTCAATTCTTTACCTACAACTTTACCTTTTACCTTTACCTTTTTTTACCTTTTTTGGCTATCTCATACTTATAATATTTAAAATAAAATTTCCAATTCTGAATTACTGGAACCACTTTTTACAAGTACTATAAGAAAGAACATTAGCTCTCAAAACCACACAGACTCTTCATCTTTCGCAGCATTTTGTTAGTTGAAAGGCGAAAAAAGGGTCATGTCGAATGTTACCTTTCGAACGTTACTGCGCTTACAAGTGATTTTTCAGGTTATATTCACAAAAGCTGAAGTGAAGGGAAATTGAAGCTGCCAAAGCTGAAGCTGAAAAAGCCTTCTAGTGCAAAAAATGGCGCTAGAAAATGATTATATGGCTGTAAAAAAATTTGATTTGAATAGGTTTTGCAGTCGATGAAAGGGGATCCGAATTAAGTTTTAGATCTAATATATCGATTGTATATATATATATATATATATATATATATATATATATATATATATATATATATATATATATATATATATATATATATATGTACGTATGGGCTCACGTATTTCTGTATTCACGTATGGGCTCTGGTGGACCACGTGAAGTACAATTAGAGGGGTTTGCTGTTGTTAGCCTTCCTTTGGGCCCATTTCATTCTTTCGCTATGAGCTTTTTTCCTTTCGTCAGACCAAGTTGTTCCAGTCTTCCTACATTTTTCCCTCTGACCAATCTTCCAAACGTTAACCTTGTGTCTGAAACAGCCTCTATCCTGAATTTCACTTTGTGTCATATTTGCTGATCTTAGGTCCTCTTTAATTGCAACAATTCATTTAATTATTTCTACTTTAGACTATTTGTTTAGTTAGCCTACTCGGATTCATCCATTTTATGTGTCCGTAAAACTTAAGTCTTCTTCATCTCATATCGCTATGTATATCTGTGTATTGTTTGATTTCTTGGTTTTCTCGAAGTCGGTATGTTGTGCTCTTTATTTGTTTGGGGCCTAAGATTTTTCTTATGATTTTTCTTTCCTTCTCTTCAATATCCTCGATGTCTTTCTTTCTATTCAAAATGAGCGTTTCTGCCCCATACAGACATTCTGGCTTAATAACTGTGTTGTAATGTCTCAGTTTTTTGTTTTTAGCTCAGTCTCAATGCCATTTCCATTTTTTGACATCTACCCTTATTGACCGCTTTTTCCAGCCCATTTTCCTTGATTATTTCACCCAAATATTTGAATTGAGAGACTGGTCTGATGTTACCATATTTTGTTTTTAGAAATGGTGTTCTTAGTCTGTTGCAAGTCATGTATTGTGTTTTTTTCAAAGGAAATTTGGAGTCCTACCTTTTCTGCTGTTTCTTTTAGGATTTCAATCTGTTTTTGTGCCGTAAATATATCTTGAGCCAAAATTGCTAGATCAGTTTAATGGGCTGGTCAATATTCAGGGCCGAGTTTTATTTACGCCACTCCTGTATTACTTTTTCTAGAACAGAGTTAAATAAGAGTGGCGAGAATCCATCCCCTTGTCTCACTCCAGTTTTAATTTCGAAGAGCTCTGAAATGTCACCCATGAATTTAACTTTTGACTTTGTGTTAGTTAATGTTGCTTTAATAACTGCTAGCGTTTTCAGATTTAGTAATTGATCTTTCAAAATTTGGAATAAAGATTCGCGGTCAATAGAATCATATGCTTTTTTGAAATCCTCAAATGTACAGACGAGATTTTTATTGTACAGTTTTTGATGTCTTAGGATCAACTTTAGATTCAGGATCTTCCCGATCGAAAACCTGCTTGATATTCACCCATTTTAGGTTCTACCTGTCCCTGTGCTCTGTCTAGTAGGCATTGAGATAAAAGCTTGTAACAAACTGGGAGAAGAGATATCCGTCTGTAGTTCTATCTGTTCTATCTCCTTTCTTGTGTAGTGGATGGGTTAAGCATATTTCCAATCTTCCGTAATCCGTTCAGTTCGCCAAACTTCTTGTAGAATTTTGGTTTTGGAATTTTGGAAGTTCCTTGATTGTACCTGGATCAGCGGATTTCAAAAGTTCAGCAGTGATTCCATCTTCACCAGAAGCTTTGTTATTTTTAAGTCGCTTGATTTGCCTAATTATTTCACCTTAATTCGGTGGTAATGAGTCTAGGTTTGTTTGTTTAGGGTTTAGTGTTGGTAATCTGTTTAATGGCTCAGAACAGTTTAGTAGTTCTTTCTTTGCAATTGTGTTGGTTATTTAGAGCTAATTGTCCGTTTTCCTTTTAGATGCAAATACTTTGGGGTTGATAACCTGTAAATTTAATTTAAAATGTTTTGTAAAAGTTTCGGGTGTTATTTTTTTGGAAATCTTTTTCTATTTCATTAAGTTGATTGTTAATTTCTTTTAGTTATCCAAAAAGATGTTATAATTTATTGCTGTTTTTGATTGTTCCAATCTTAGACTCCTTTACTTCGGCTTAATGCTGCTTGTTCGCAAACTTATGCCACCACGGATGTTTTCTACTTTTTTTAAAGGGACCAGCTTTAAGGCTGTTTTAATAATTTTTTGCCTCAATTGCCAGTTCTATGCTGGTTATTTATCAAGCCTTTTTGTTAGGGTTGGTATTATTTTCGTAGGGTTGAACTTTGGTATTAACAGTCTCTTTTGAATAAGTTTTTGGGGTTTTAAGCTAAATTTAATTCTAGTCAAATAGTGATCCGTGTCTACGTTAGCTCCTTTCCTGACTTGAACATTCAAAATCTCTTTATAATTGGGGTACGAAATGGTAACATGGACAATTTGAAATTTACCCATATACGTGTTTGGGCATCTCCAAGTCTTTTGTTTTGTTATTTTCTTCTTAAAATGGGTTGACATTATTTTTAGACTATACTGCGAACATAGTTCAAGCAATCTTCTACCATTATGGTAAGTCCATTTATCAGCGGGATAACTGCAGACTGTTTTCCTGTACTTTCTTTCTTTCTCTAGTTGGACGTTGAAATCACCCAATAGGATTTTTACGTGGTTAGAGGGAATTTTAGAGAGTCTTTTTCAGAATTTCTCAGGACTTATTTACTTTTTCAGGATTAGATTTATTTACCTTGTTAACTAGGAGGTGTGCATTGATTAATGTATAGTTTTTGTTAGCACACTTAGAACCAAGAAGGTTTCTTGAGATAACGAAAGCAACACCGAGATGTGGTGTATTTTTTAGTATTCTTTTGTCCAGTTTACTTTCAAAAAGTCTGTAGTTGCCGAATTCCAAGATGATATCATCTGTCAATCTGGTTTCTTGCAAAACTGAAATTTGGATTTTTTGCTGATTTAATGTTCGCCTCAATTCGTGTAGTTTTTCTGGGCGCAAGAGAGAATTGATATTTTCCATTCCAAAGACATTTTTTTGTTTTCGATTTCAGAAGTTGGCCAGAGGTCTCCGACTCCCTCTGAAAGATTTTGCGTTTAAGCCCGGACGCCCTAGAATCCGAAAGTCCGGTTGTACCAGCAAAGTTGGCAGAGGATTGTCTACCTCATGGTGTAATTTTGTAATTACTAGAACGCTTTATCTTGTACTAGTTAGTTTTACTAGTTGTACTAGTTTGTTTTTTCATCAACTTCGGCATCAAAGAGTGATAATACGACTATTTCCTCTGATAAATACCATAAATGTTGACTGAACTTGCTCAGAGCTACTTTAGAATTGGATTTGTCAATTGTTTCATATTCTTGTAACGCCTTTAAAAAACGCAAATCTTGATTCAGTGCCTTCACTGCCAAACTACATCCAAGCCAAGGCTTTGCATAAACTGCCATAATGAATAAACAAACATCTTTCAGGCGCCTGTTTGTCTTTCACTTTCATTTTAAATAGATACTGCAGCAAACATATTTTCAAAGAGTAAATATCTTTTGCCATCCATCGTGCTTGATGCATTGTGCCAGGAGGTCTGATTTCAATTGTTCTTTCATTAACTCCTCCCAAAAAAAAGAATGGATAATTCGAATAGTTTCCGATAATCATCACGTACGATGGATTTCTTTCGTGTCACAAAGATGCTGTTTGACAACATCAGTGCTTGTTTCTATAGCCTTAGGATTAATATCCTTCCAGTGCTCTCTGACTCATAAACATGATGGCGACAAGCAAAAAGTAACAATTCTCGTTCCAGTTTTTGTTGTAAAATTACGCAAGCTCCATTCAAGCACCCTGTATTAGATGCTGTTGTATCACAGCACATTATTTTTACCTTATCACTTAGGTTCCAGTCATATAGTGCGTTTGGAACTGCTTTGGCTTGGTCTTTGCCAGAAGAACTCTCCAGTTTAGGTACTGAAAGAAATTGCTCCTTCTCTTCAAGACGTTTTTCTTTAGAGCTTCTCACATCCATGCTAGGTAATAATTCTCCATCCCAATGAACGGTAACTAATTCGGGTATATTATTCTTAAAATCGGCTTTTATTGATTCCGCTCTGTTTTCTCGTTTGTGTTCGAATGCTTTAAATAGAAGATTTGTTGATTGCGTAGTCATCGTAAATGAGACCTAGTGCTTTTACTGTAGCCTGAAGTATATAAACAGAATCTGCTATATGAAGTGACAAATTTTATAGAATCTATGTATGAAGATCAGTGTAATAGTTGAAATGCTAAATGTTGATTGTCAAACTTTGCATAAAATACCGGAAATAGGAATTGTACTCAAAATGCCTTAACTAATAAAAAAAATTCAATTATGGAAAAATACTGAAGTGACTCTTCATCATAAGAAAGAAGCAATAGTGGTCTAAAAAACTATCGCGTAATAAACATCCTATCTTAATTTACAATATGGTATTTCGTAATCTAGAGTAGGAACGTAATCTAGAGTAGTAATCTAGGTGATGCATACTTAATTTATATTAGATTTGCGGATGATATTGTTCTCCTAAAACTCAGATGAGATACAAAAACACATACAAGAGCTAAAAACGGCGGTATACCTATTTGTCTTGAGAATAAATCTGAAAAAGAGTCATGTCATGGTAGAGCGGGATTCCGATATTGTGAATCAGTACATATATTTTGAGCAGAGGATTTCAATGGAGTGTGATACCACCCAGGAGTTGGACCGGCCTGTTAAATGTGGCTGAAAGTAATTTGGCAGGCTCACTTAGTATTTAAGCACAAACTACCAGTTTGTCTGAAAAGTCTTTGATTAGTGTATTTCATTTAGTTAAAAGGAAAGTAGGCTGGTTATTACGAAGTGGTACAGAAAAACCTGCACATAGATCCGAGAGTTACAAACGAAAGTATGTAACAGTATTGGAAGAGTAAAATAATTGAAATGGAGATAGACAGCTCCCACAGAGAGACGATGTGACGACAGATGGACAAAGGCAATCCTAAAACACGATGAACTGATAACATCATCAAGCATATTGGACGTGAATGTCAGAGAAGAGCTCAGGACCGCGTGAGATGAAAGTATGCTGAAGGGGCTTTCATCTTGCAGTGGATGGACAATAGCTGAGTAATGATGATAATAATTTATTTATTTTATCATATATTTATTTTCTCTTTATTAAGGGCCGGATCCCCAATGCAAGAATATAACAGGTATAAGCTATATTATACTTAGAATAAAATTTGAAACGCCCGTAAACACCCGCCCGCCATTTCAAGTTTTATTCCAAGTGTAGTTTATACATGGTATATTCTTGCATCGTAGAACCGACTCTTAATAAAAAAAAATAAATATGTGATAAAATAAATAAATCATTATTATCATCAATCAGCCATTGTCCATCTACCGCAAGATGAAAGACTCTTCAGCATACTTTCAACTAACGCGGTCCTGAGCTCTTCTCTGACATTCGGGTCCAATATGCTTGATGATGTCATCTGCCCATCGTGTTTTAGGATTGCCTTTATTGATTGGCTGTAGGAGCTATCTATCTCTATTTCAATTAATTTACTCTTCCAATAAATTTACATATTTTGGTATGTATTGGTATGTATGATACATACTTTGGTATGGGTATACCACCCTTTTTAGCTCTTGTGTGTATTTTTGTATCTCATCTGAGTATTAGGAGAACAATATCATCAGCAAATCTAAAATAAATTAAGTATGCACCATTGATTTTTATACAATCCTGTTCCTACTCTAGATTACGAAATACCATATTGTAAATTAAGATAGGATGTTTATTACGCGATAGTTTTTTAGACCACTATTGCTTCTTTCTTATGATGAAGAGTCACTTCAGTATTTTTCCATAAGTTGAAATGTTTTTATTAGTTAAGGCATTTTAAGTACAATTCCAATTTCAGGTATTTTATGCAAAGTTTGACAATCCGCATTTAACATTTCAACTATTACACTGGCCTTTTCTGGAGCCTTACCATTCTTCATACATCGATTCTATAACATTTGTCACTTCATATAGGAGGATATCTGACATCGGGTTTTCCGTGAGTATAGTTGTATATGTGTGTGTGTTTATATATATTATATCTAATATTTTCACGGATTGTAGATAATGTTTCTAAATCATTCCGAATGTCGATCGGGTCATTCTGTGAAGAGTCACGGCTCTCTGAAGCCTTACCATTCTTCACCCATCGATTCTTTAACATTTGTCACTTTATATAGCAGGATATCTGACATCTGCTCTTCCATGAGTATATATATATATATATATATATATATATATATATATATATATATATATATATATATATATATATATATATATATTTATTTATTTATTATTCATGTATGGGCCCTGGTGGACCACGCGAAGTACAATTAGAGGCGTTTGTTGTTGTTAGCCTTCCTTTGTGCCCATACAGATTTCATTCTTTCGCTGTGAGCTTGTTTCCTTTCGTCAGACCAAGTTGTTCCAGTCTTCCTACATTTTTCTCTCTGGCCAACCTTCCAAACGTTAACCTTGTGTCTGAAACAGCCTCTATCCTGAATTTCACTTTGTGTAATATTTGCTGATCTTAGGTCCGCAGCAATCCATTTAATTATTTCTACTTTAGCTTTACTCCTATTTTCCCACACATATATATATATATATATATATATATATATATATATATATATATATATATATATATATATATATATATATATATATATATATATATATATATATATATATATATATATATATATATATATATATATATATATATATATATATATATATGTGTGTGTGTTACATCTAGTATCTTGACAGATGGTATATAATGTTTCTAAATAATTTCGGGTGACGATCCGTTTATTCTGTGGAGAGTCACGTCGTTTCGCGAAAATCGTTTCGACTGAACGCCAGTTGGACTCTTTTTTGGACATTGGACATTGGTTGGACATTTTTTAAAGTTTTTATTTTCTGACATAGTTCAGTTTCTTCTTCAGGTTCTAGTTTAAATTATTTGACCTTAAAACATTTAAAAAAATGTTTTACCTATTTTGGAGCATTGTAACCAATGCCGACTTGCGCGGATAATATTTTGAACATGTTTATACAAGCTGCGCTGCAGGAATCGGACGCTCTAGTCATTTGTCATTTACTCTCTGCTTATCGGGTAGTTAACGCGCATTGTTTTAAGTTGTGGAGATGTCAGTGGAACTAAGAAGAACTAAAAAAAGTATTTTTTTTATATAGTTGGAATAAAATTTGAAACGCCGGGCAGGCGTTTACGGGCGTTTCAAATTTTATTCTAGGTATGTTATAGCTTATACCTGGTATATTCTTGCATTGTAGAACCGGCCCTAAGTCGTATATTCTTTGAAATGTTTGTCGTATGTACAAATGGAAGTCGTTTGCGCTTTATCTGCTCTTGAATATCAATAAACTCCACATCTAATTTAATTTTGTGTTACGAGGGTTACTATTTATGTATTCAGAATATTAAATAAAAACAAATATTTATTATTGAAAATGATTTTATTGTTTTTCAAAATATCCTTCGCGATTATCGATACACTTTTGCATACGTTTGAAACAATTTCTTTGCTCTACTTGAGCTTTTTTCATTCTGATCGAGGTATCTCCAAAACATTTTTTGGAACAAAGCAAGAAAGCAAGCAAAGCAAAGCAAAAAAGCTCTAAAGCATTTTGAAAACATCAATCGCTTCTTCTAACGTCGAAAATCGTTGACAACATAGTTTATTCATCACAAACGGAAATAAAAAAAAAACATTGGGCGCCAAATCAGAACTGTATGGTGAATGACCCATCAATTCGATGTTTTGACCGGTCAAATTGAGTTGTTCGGTCCGATGTGTGGGAGCTCGCGTTTTCATGGTGAAGAATGTTCCTGCGTCGCTGGTGGTTTTTTCTTATTCCTTCAAAGACTCGCAAAAAAATGGATATGTACCATTGAGAATTGCTTGTTCTATGATTTTTTAGTGACACTGTAGCCACATGCCCATTTATTCCAAAAAAACAGCCGACTATTTGCTTCGAAGTGCTTCTTACGCGAACAACTTTAGTTGGATTTGACTCATTTTGAAATACCTATACAGTCGACTGCTATTTACTTTCGGATAGATAGATATAGGCATAGATCCAAGATTTATCATCTGTGTATATTATGTGTATCTTATACACGGCTTTTGACTCACAATGATTTTATTTTTGGAACATTTCTTTACACCAATCGACACGAGCCTTTTTTTGAGCGATTGTAAAATTATACGGAATCCAATGCCCACAACTCTTTTTCACGGCTAAATGTTCACGTAAAATCTTGTCTATTGTTGTAATACTAATTCCCAGGGATGCCTCAATGTCCCGATATGTCTCATGATGGTCTTGCTTTATCAGTTCGCGCACGGTATCGATGTTTTCTAGCACAACAACCGATTTAGAACGACTTTCTTTAAAATCGTCCATGAGCGAACAACGGCTACGGTTGAATTCACTAAACTAGTAATATACCGTGGTTTTAGATGGTCATTTATCGCCAAAAGTCGAAGTGGGTTGATTTGTGCACTGTTGTTGAAATAATCCATGTCGAAAGTCGTAGTAAGTCATCGCACATATAACTCATTTCTAATAAATGTGGCTATTACTTTATATACAGCGTCTAACGGATAAATTACCCTATAATTCTTACAAGTAATTTTGTCTTCTTTCTTTATGCAAGGATATTATTGAAGTTTCGTTTCAAAGTTATGGCATTTACTATCCCGGTCAAATCTTGAATATCAGTTTACAAAATTCACTTTAACTTTCCTTCCTCAGTATTTAATCTATTTCCGTAGGTAAACCATTTCTTCTTTTGGACTTCTTCCTCTATTACAAGAGCATTTTGTAGTGGGTGTTGTTTTTTTTTTGTAGAAATCATAGAATAAATAAATATTATTTCCCAATCGTAACATGAGATTTATATCTGAAATAGAGGAATATTCGATTTAAAGCACTCCATTTAAAGTAGATATTTAATGTTTTATTTTGACAGAAAATAAATAATAAAGAAATCATGTAGGCCATTAGATAAATACAAATTATTTATAAAATAACATAATATGAAAAAATATTATTAATATAAAATGACAATTAATATCAGTTACTGAATTAATTATTGATCTTTTTGAATTCTAAAGGAGTTTTTCTGTTAATTATGTACTTTGATCCAAAAATTTAGATCATACGTTTAATCCACCAACTCCCTATTTTATTATTAACGTTTATGGAATATTTAACATACTCGAAATAAATCAATATACTGTGTGACGTAAATACTGGAGAAAGCTATATTTAATGCTGTATAGATATATATATATATATATATATATATATATATATATATATATATATATATATATATATATATATATATATATATATATATAATATATCAGAGCCCTGAAGATTTTAAAGGAAGGACTAAAATTTACTTACTATATTAAAAATAATACATAATACAATAATACATGTTTTTGAACCAATTTTCCTAGCAGTTTTCCCATTCCGATTGATGTATCTCCAAAACATGCATTTTGAACGCATCAACCATAATAAGTTGTTCGGTTCGATTTGTGAGAGCTCGCATTGTCGGAATGAAGAATGATCCTGCGTGGCTGGTTGTTTTTTTCTTATTTCTTCAAAGACTTCTATCAAACAAATGGTTATGTACCATTCAGAATTGAACGTTGTATGATTATTTAATGGCATTGTAACCACATGCCCATTTATCCCAAAAAAACAGGCGACTATTTGCTTCGAAGTGCTTCTGGCGCGAACAATTTTTGTTTGGTTTGGCTCATTTTGAAAGACCCATACAGTTGACTGCTTTAATGCTTACTTTCAGCCTCATACGCATAGATCCAAGATTTGCCATCTGTGTAGATGTTATACACGGCTTTTGACATACCACAATTGTATATTTTGAGCATTTCTTTGCACCAATCGAAACGACCCTTTTTTGACCGATTGGCAAATTATGCGGAATCTAACGCGCATAAATCTTTTTCACGGCTATATATTCGTGTAAACTTTTGTGTATGTTTGGTATACTACTGCCCAGGGATGCCTCAATCTCACGGCATATCACATGACGATCTTGCTTTATCAGTTGCCGCACAGCATTGATATTTACTAACACAATAACCGATTTTGGAAGTCCTTCGTTAAATTCGTCCGTGAACGAACGACGGCCACGGTTAAATTCACTAAACCAGTGATATACAGTGGTTTTAGATGATGTTTTATCGCCAAAAGTCGAAGTGAGTTGATCGAAGCACTGTTGTTAAGATAATCCCGTCAAAAGTCATGGTAAATCATCAGAAGAAATTTCTCAAAAGTTAATTCCATTTTTTGATTAGAATAAAATTTTCAAGTCACTAAACAACATAAATAGCGTCCATATGACAAAACGTTCTGAGTAGGTATATAGTCAACAATGTCAAACTTTAGTGTGTATATGTCAGATGGCGTTTAGTAACACCATTGTTGCCAACTCCGGATACATAAATAGCAATCCTCGTACACCTCTTCAATGACCAAATACTGAACCTATAAAGATCCTATGGTATTTAGTGGAACAAGAGAAGATCAAAACCAAGTGTACAAATATAAATTCTTTAAAAACTGTATTACTATCATAATCGACAAATAAATATTGTTATATATTAAAATACTTAGTAGAATCAATGCAGAGATGGATGGAGAATCATAGATGATAATGGATACTGTAAAAATATAAAAATTCTTTATACAATGTAAGGAAATATATTGATAAAAGGATATTTATAACAATTGATAATTTTATATAAAAATGAATTGAAAAGGGCTGTTTTTAGTTATTTTAGATACTCATTTACTACTAAAGAGAGTTTTTTTAATTTTTTGGATTGTGCTAGCTAATACTTAAAGAGACTTTATCACAAATGATTAATGGAAGACTTTTTTGTCTAATTAATATTTACTATCCACCTGGCATGATATTGGCAAGTAAATGTTGAAAATTTGTCAAATTTGTTCGTCAACATCATTCTGACAAAGCTAGAGTGTTAACAAGACGCATCCAATATATACAGTAGGTCAAAAAAGTATTGGCACACCTAATACTTCTTATGTAAAATATAATAAACTCGAAATACTTTTCTGTAAACAGTTTTATTGCCCAATATGTCAACAAAAATTCAAATAATATGAACAAAATATCTTATTTTTACAAATGTGTAATTAACAGTGGCGGTTGGTCCATAAGGGCACGTGGGCACGAGCCCCACCTAAAAAAAATTAAAAATGAAAATTTGATGTCTGACAGTTACAATCGTATTTCTACACGGCAAAGTGTGTGTATGATACTAAGAAATGTAAAATTTTTGGTTGCGACGCATTTCCCTTTCCCCGTTCCAAAATTTGATTATCCGTGTCCCACCTGTTTTTTTTTTCCACGAACCGCCGCTGGTAATTAAGCAGACATACAAACTGTTTTTATGTCAAAAAAGAATTGGAACAGCCCCATTATTATTTTAAAAAAGTGTTGTTTAAATAACTAAAACACTTTATGCATTAAAAGTTCTATAATAAGCTCTATTGGTGGATAATATTAATCCTAGAACCACAACGTGGTATCGCCAGCCACCCAGAGAAACTAGAAATCATGTTTGCGCTTCGACTAAATTTTTTTAAAGGTCACGCTGTCCGGTACCTCCCTGGCTTTATGTAAGGAATATTGTAGCCTATTAGATAGTTTTCTGCTATTTAAATGGGGATATACATACGCGTGAATTTTACTAGATTTTAATTTTTTTTAAATATCTCGGTTAATATTTTTGAAACTTGGCATATGGTTTATTTGTATTTTTAACTATTATTTCTTTTATTTCAAAATGGCCGATTTATAGTCCAGTCTTCCGGGAAGGTGGCAGCGAGAGTTGTTGATTGGCGTGACTTGTAGCTCCTGTTTTATTAGTCTGAAATGAAAAACTAAAAGTTCTGAGTGTGTAGTAAGGTTATATTTTGTAGATAAAAAATTGAATGGTTGAAATATTTTATAGAAAAAAACAAATTTTTCAATTGTTTTGCTTCGAAAAAATAAATTTGTGATCAAATTTTTCGAAACAAATAGTTTCATATAGAAAGTAATATCATTGAAAAGATGTGTACAAAATTTCAGCACGATTAATAAAATACTTTTTAAGTAATCGGATGCTTTCTGAGAAGTGTTCTGCGTTGGTCACTCGCCAGTCGGTAGGCATCCTAATAGACTTATGGGTAAGCACATAACCAAAGGTTGATAGCCTGAGGAGGGTGCTGGCCTGGATTTGTCGGTGACTGATGATCGTGGTTCGGAACCCACGTTAAGCTGTAGGTCCAGTCGCTAAATAGCCTTGTAGTTGCTGATGTGTCTCTAACCCCAATCCTTAACCTTAACCTTAAGCTAAGTATAGGCGGGACAAGTTTACAAGTTTTCACATAAGAAATATTTTGAATTAAGTTTTAAAAATTAGGTGACATATTTTTAAGATGTTGTGCATTTTACATTTTTATGAAAAAAAAAATGCTTTTTTGAAAATTGTATACGTATTTCCCCCCTCAAAGGACCGGTAAAATTGACTAATCGGTCATGACCGACGCCAAGTTGTTTAAATGCGTTAAGAATTAATACAAATTTGAATTTTTTAAGTACACTATTGTTATTGGCAAAATAGATAAAAGAATACGTCAATTAAAATAAAGTGAATTAGAGCAAATAATACGTGAATTTAAAAATGAAACAGATGATGGACTAGAAATTAGTGATGACAGTATAATTGATGACTATGAAGAGGCAGAAGATGTGGAAGATGATGAGTTTGATTCACACAATGTCCAGGAATAACTAGATGAAGTACTTGATGAGTTTTTACCTACTACGAGCCATTGTGAGTGTGAAACCAGAAAAGTTTTATTTACTAAAAATGATTACAAGTAATGTTTGTAAAGTTTCCACGCCAAAAATACAAGAACTAGTCAGAAAAACATCGTGTTGCACTTACCCGGGTCAAAACAACTCGCAAAAAAATTAATTGGTATAGAAAAAAATTGGAACTGTTTATTTACAGACGAAATTTTGGACATAGTAGTCAAGTATACCAACGCACAAATTCAAATTAGAAATACTCGTTACAAACATAGTTGAAATTTGTGCATTAGGCCTTTATATCTTTCTAGCGTTATAAAGAAAGCCCATCTCACTTTGAACGATATGTCTTCAGAGTTTGGGCAGCCAGTTTTTAATGTCCAAAAATTGTTTTAAGTCGTTCTTATTGTCATACTTAATAATTTGTATTAATAAGTATGACAACTAAAAGAAGATGACAATATAAGATATATTATTAAGTATGACAATAAGAAAAAGTATCACAATAAAAGATCCTTGGAATAATAAATAAAAATTGTCTAAACAAACCAAATAGTAATTATTACCCTAATAAGAGAAATGTAGCGTTTTAAGATAGTGTCGTAGAAGACACCACGTTGTGAATAGTGTAAAATAATTTCATGTTGTGGTTCTAGGGTTAAAAAATATTCAGAAAGCAAAACAAATTCATTCATGTTCCACGTAATAATTGATCATATTTTCAGCCGCCGCCCAAATGCCAGTCCATGTCACATCTATATGGTCGTACCCTTGGTCGTTTCTTGAGCTGCTTTCAGAGCGTTCAGCTCGAACCCGACTAATGATGGCTTAAGGCCTGAAACACATTAATATTTTGTAATTATAAAATTATTATATCGAAGAAACAAATTTCTGAGTTAGATCAGGCCCAATTTTTCCCACTCTTCAATTAACACAATTTCTAATGATTTTTTCTCACTTTCAAACTTCATTTATACCATAAATCATAAATTGTATTTACATTCGGAGATGGATATTTTAAATATATAATAAATACCTAGGAACATTATACAACATCCATTCTTTTATTCTGGCAGTTGGTAGTATGCTTAGGGTCAATATCTTGAGATAAACATATCCTTAAGCTCCAGTCTTTTAGTGCTGATATGCCTCAAAATATCAATATAAAGCCTCTTACAATAAGAGCGCAAGATGTAAATTTGAAATAAAACAAGGTTTTCTATTGCAAAGAATTGAAATATTTATTTATTTATCATATAGATATTTGGAAATTATGTATGGAACATAATTCATAATTTTGACGTTCACTTATTGGGTCGTCGTGGGCTTGTTAGCGTATACCTGAGACTTCAGAAAATCCCACAAAAAAAGACCATGGGTATTAAATTGTAAGATCGTGGCAGCTATCTGTGATCACCAAAACTGGAGATCACACTCTCTTCACTGTGCAGCGTCGGTTGGCAGAAGTTGATGAGTCAATTAGTCTTTGTAAGCAATTTGTATTGTCAATTGGACTTTGTAATGAAGATATTTCCAATTCTTGTGCACGATGATGAATCGAGAACCCTGGACTCTCGGCCACACTATCTCGAACGTCCGTGATGTTTTGTTCTGACCGACCATTACGAGCTCTTGTCGGGTGTTTCATATTAATAACTAAAGGACTACTTTCGAATTTTTTCGATTATTCTTTTCACAGTTGATAAATTTGGAACATTATTTCTACCGAAAATCGGACACACTTTACGAATAGAATTTTCACAATTTTGATAATAATGTTTTGTTTAATAAAGATGTATTGCTGCATGGTGTACGCTCCATGTTTATTAACTGCTATCTGTCTCTTATCGACCTGTCACACTTCGTAATCTATCGAATCATGACAGCCAAAATGGCGCGCAATTCAAATCTTGCGCTCTTATTCTAACACCCATTATTTTTCGATATTGATCAGACCATCAATGAAGCTTAATTTTGCAATTTCACACCAATCTATCTGAACCTCAAGCCAATCATTGTATTTCACAATAAGTTTAAAGTTCTTCAATTAAAAGTTTCCTCCAAACTAACCTCCGTCCATCTGAACATATTATAATATATTATACTTACCGAAAATATTATACTTACTTTCATGTGAAAATATAGCTTTTTTCCAAACGTCTATTGGTTGATTTAAATAAGTTTTTGCAAACTGTGGTCTACCGTAATAATTAAAACCATGTTTAACATTTCATTTATTTTGAAGACTGAATGGAGCATCAGCTATTGAGACCATCTCTTTTGCTATATTGGAAGCAGAAATGGTGGGGAATTTTTCAACTAATTGATTGATTCGTCCTTTTTCCTTTTCGGTGAACTATTGAGATAGTTCTGACCTTGGTTTTTTTTATATTTGCTTTTTTATATTTATTTTTTGTTCCTAACCGTACTAAAACTAATTCCTTATCTATCACCTATTTTACCATAGCTCAATCCTTTACGATATAATTTAACCGCTTAAAGCATATGAATAGACAAGGAAATACATCAAGACTGATAAAACTGTGCTTTAATCCGATCTTATTTACAAATATTTACTTTTAAATTTTTAGATTAAATGTTTTCCGAGGATTGTGGTTTAAATAAATCTGCTTATAAACAAATCACAAATGTGTCAATGTTTTTGGACTCTTAATTTTTAAATTTACTTTTCCTTCGTCCCAACATTTACTACCCCAAAATGCATTCAACAATGATTTTTTAATGTGTATTACAAACCAAAATACATTTCCGAACGATAAGTTAAATGTTTTGGGAATTGAGGAAAAAAATCAGTGTACTAATATTTTTTTATACCCCTTGTAGAAAAGAAAGTCAAAATTAGACAAGAGAACTTTTTCAATAAACAAATAAAAATATTTTGAAATATATAATATTTCTGAAGGATATTCTTAATTTTATAATGTGTATATTCTAACTGTATATCCGTTTTAGGTATATATATATATATATATATATATATATATATATATATATATATATATATATATATATATATATATATATATATATATATATATATATATATATATATATATATATATAGGATATTCTTAATTTTATAATGTGTATATTCTAACTGTATATCCGTTTTAGGTATATATATATATATATATATATATATATATATATATATATATATATATATATATATATATATATATATATGAATCCGTTAAAATTAAAGCAAAGCAAAGAGTACTGGAACTTGTGCTACAATAGTCACTCCATTAAAGTCGTTTATTTATACGGTCCTTGCGAGAGATGAAAACAGTTTTTCCGACCGTAAAGTGGAAATTTCGAAAACGCCAGCACAACTGCTCCGTAAATAGTGTAAAATTTAATTAATGCCAGGCTCTTGCCGACATTATGATAAGCGACTCGCTTTGTCGAAGTTTCTCAATGATAAGAAACCACAACGGACGAACTTTGACTAAGTTTATATAAAGGAAAATTGATCTCTTCATATGCCTCGTGTTATTGTCTAACTGTATTTTCATGTTCATCGTAGAGATAGAAATATTTTAAGGAAAAGTAATGTTACAGTCGACGATAAATTAGCTAACTGAGATATCTGATATTAATACTCTTCTAATCTAATATAAATTAGTCTTCTATCAGTAAGTGTTGTTGGTCCAGTGGTTCCTTCCCAACACGTGAAGATCTGCGATATGTAAAAAAAGTAATAAATAAAATATGTAAATAAAGTAATTGATTAATATCAAATTTTATTATTATTATTCACGTATGGGCCCTGGTCGACCACGCGAAGTACAGTTAGAAGCGTATGTTGTTGTTAGCCTTCCTTTGCGCCGATACTGATTTCATTCTTTCGCTATGATCTTTTTTCCTTTCGTCAGACCAAGTTGTTCCAGTCTTCCTACATGTTTCTCTCTGGCCAACCTCCCAAACGTTAACCTTGTGTCTGAAACAGCCTCTATCCGGAATTTAACTTCGTGTAATATTTGCTGATTTTAGGTCCTCTTTAATTGCAGCAATCCATTTAATTATTTCTACGTTAGCTCTACTTCTATTTTCATAAAATTCGACTATTTGTCTAGTTAGCCTACTCAGATTCATCCGTTTTATGTGTCCGTAAAACTTAAGTCTTCTTTTTCTCATATCGCTATGTATATCTGTATATTGTTTGATTTTTTGGTTTTCTCGAAGTAGATATGTTGTGCTATTTATTTGTTTGGGGCCTAAGATTTTTTAATGATTTTTCTTTAATTATTTTCAATACTCTCGATGTCTCTCTTTCTATTCAAAATGAGCGTCTCGGCCCCATATAAACATTCTGGTTTAATAACTGTGTTGTAATGTCTCAGTTTTGCGTTTTTAGATATACATTTTTTGTTGTAAATATTTTGACATCTACCCTTATTGGCCGCATGTTCCAACAGTTTTCCATGATTATTTCACCCAAATATTTGAATTGAGAGACTCGTATGATGTTATCATATTTTGTTTTTAGAAATGGTGTTCTTAGTCTGTTGCAGGTCATGTATTGTGTCTTTTCAAAGGAAATTTGGAGTTCTACATTTTCTGCTGTTTATTTTAGGATTTCAATCTGTTTTTGTGCCCTTAATATATCTTGAATTAAAATTAAAATTGCTAGATCATCAGCAAACGCCAGATACTCAATATTGATATTGGTTCTCCCCTGTTTAATGGGCTGGTCAATATTTAGGGCCGACTTTTTTTCACGCCACTCCTGTATTACTTTTTCTAGAACACAGTTAAATAAGAGTGGCGAGAGTCATAATTGCCTGCGTTTTCAGATCTAGTCCTTGTCCTTTCAAGATTTGGAATAAAGATTTGTGGTCAATAGAATCATATGCTTTTTTTGAAATCCACAAATGTACAGACGAGATTTCTATTGTACAGTTTTTGATGTATTAGGATCAACTTTAGATTCAGGATCTGTTCAGGGCAGGATCTGCCCAGTCGAAAACCTGCTTGATATTTACCAATTTTAGGTTCTAACTGTCCCTGTGCTCTGTCTAGTAGACATTGAGAAAGAATCTTGTAACAAACTGGGAGAAGGGATATCCCTTTGTAGTTGTTTACATCCGTTCTATCTCCTTTCTTGTGTAGTGGATGGATTAGAACATCTTTCCGATCTTCCCAAATCCGTTCGGCTCGCCAAACTACTTGCAGAATTTTGGTTATTTCCTTGATTGTACCTGGACCAGCGCATTTCAAAAGTTCAGCAGTCATTCCATCTTCACCAGAAACTTTGTTATTTTTAAGTCGCTTAATTTGCCTAATAATTTCATCTTCATTCGGTGGTAATGAATCTGGGTTTGTTTGTTTAGGGTTTAGTGTTGCTAATTTGTTTAAGGGCGCAGGAAGGTTTAGTAGTTGTTAAAAATATTTCGCAAGTTCTTTGCAATTGTCTTGGTTATTTAGAGCTAATTGTCCATTTTCCCTTTGGAAGCAAAGACTTTGGGGTTGATAGCCTGTTAATTTAGTTTTAAATGTTTTGTAAAAGTTTCGGGTGTTATTTTTTTGGAAATCATTTTCTATTTCATTAAGTTGATTATTTTCATATTTTCTTTTAGTTTATTTAATTATCTTCGATATTTCTTTTCTTACTTCCAAAAAAATGTTATAGTTTATTGCTGTCTTTTGACTGTTCCAATCTTTGAATGTTTTACTTCGGCTTATTACAGTTTGTTCTCAAACTTGATCTTACCACGGACGTTTTCTACGTTTTTGTAAAGGGGTCAACTTTAAGGTTATTTTAATAATTTTTTGTTTCCATTCTTGCCAGTTCTGTGCTGGTTGTTTATCAAGCTCTTCTGTTAGGGTGGGTTTTGTTTTCGTAGAGTCAAACTTTGGTATTATCAGTCTCTTTTGAATAAGTTTTGGAGATTTTAAGCTACGTTTGATTCTAGTCAAGTAGTGATCCGTGTCTATGATAGCTCCTTTCCTGACTTGAACATTCAAAATCTCTTTATAATTGGGGTACAAAATGGCAACATGGTCAATTTGAAATTCACCCATGTACGTGTTTGGACACCTCCAGGTCTTTTGTTTTGTTATTTTCTTCTTAAAATTGGTTAATATTATTTTTAGATTAAACTGCGATCATAGTTTCACCAACATTCTACCATTATGGTTAGTCCATTTATGAGCGGGAAAACTGCCGACTGTTTTCCTGTACTTTCTTTCTTTCCCTAGTTGGACGTTGAAATCACCCAATAGGATTTTTACATGGTTAGAGGGAATTTTAGAGGTAGTCTTTTCCAGAATTACCCAGAACTTATTTACTTTTTCAGGATTAGAGTATATTTTCTTCGTCCCTGGGAGGTGTAAATTGATTAATGTATAGTTTTTATTAGTACACTTGTGTCATAAGTTGATTATTTACTGGCTGGACATTAGTTATAGAACGAAGAATGTTCCTTGAGATAGCGAAGACAACACCGAGATGTGCTGTATTTTTGAGTATTCTATTGTCCGTTTTACTTTTAAAAAGTCTGTAGTTGCCGAATTCCGAGGTTTTATCATCTGTCAATCTGGTTTCTTGCAAAGCTAACATTTGGATTTGGAAATTTGGATAATCAATTTTTAATTTAATTAAATTCTATTCTATTCTACATTGTCTCCTTTAAAGTAATTGTTTAAGAAAGCCACATAGGCCGAAGACAGTTTGTCCACTCTTCAAAATAATGCTGGAACTCAGATATTGGAATCGCGTTTATCTAGTCTATTCCGGCTTTATCAATATTTTCTAATATCTCAAAATGAACTCCTTTGAGCTGAATTTTCGATGGTGAAAAAATATATGTTACTAAATATATAAGGACTGTGGACGCCAAATCTAGTGAATATGGGAGCTATGGAGCCACAGTGATGGTTTTAATTACCAAAATTCGTTAATTACAGTCGTAGTGTGGGTGAGCGTATTGTTGGGGTGCAAGAGTTCGGTCAAATTGTTGGTTTACCATTTGGGCTTTGCACAAACTGCACAAATTTCCTTATAGACGATCCTTAGGTAACCAAAAAAGTAATTTAGGGTACTTTTAATCTTTGATTTGCCAATTTTTTTTTGGCTGTGTGGAGATTCATTTCTGGCTCGCGTTTCTTTTCCGGGTGTTATTTTAAAATACAGGATTCGCCACTAGTAAAGACATGTTCCAGAAAACGAGGGTTGTTCTTTTGATACAGCGAAAAGCGAAAATTTTTTCGGAACAATTGTCGCTCATAAGACGGGAGGGTTGCTATTTATGTATCCGGAATAATAACTAAAAACAAAGATTTATCTTTGAAAATTATTTCATTGATTTTCAAAATATAACCGCGATGATCGATACACTTTTGTATACGTTTTAAATCAATTTTAATACAATTTTTCTATTTCGATTAAGATATCTCCAAAACATGCATTTTGAACCCATCAACCGCATTTTTTCACATGACTATCTTGTTTTATCAGTTCCTGCACAATAAAGATGCTTTCTGGCACAAGAACCTATTTTGGACGAACTGTTTTAAATTCGTGCGTGAGCGAATGACGGCCATTTCCACCCAAATTCCACCCAAATAGCGTCCACCCAAATAGCGTCCGTGTGACAAAACGTTCTGAATACTTATAAAGTCAACAATGTCAAACTTTACGATGTGCCAATATAAGAGCTAGATTGTTGCCAATTAAGCAAGAGTATTGTTGCCAATACAAGAGCAGATTATCAAACTAACTAATAAAGCTGGTAATAATAAGCCTTGAATATACTGTACAGAAAAATAAATATTTACAAATGAAAACCAAAATCTGTATATTAAAAAAAATACTACACCAATCATGAAATATTAGACAGAAATGAGATTGGTACGACAAAAATTGAAAGATTGCTGAAAATTGAAAAAATTAAAATCTTTAAGCAAATTCATACAAAAGCACATATGAACATAATTAAAATTGAAGACATAAAACAAAAATGTAAAGCAACAAATACCAGTGAACTGATGAAAAAAAGATCAGAGATAAATTAGAATATTAGTACGATGCATATGGATAGTCTCATTACCATTTTACAAGGCCACTTTCCAGTAAGGCGTCGATCAGTGTGGAGATCACGAAAACAATGGAAGACAATATATTAGGAACGGACTAAATAAAAACAGACAAAAGGTTTTTTATGAAAAAAAAGAGAAAGAAGGATACTTCTTGCAAATAGGCTGATGTAGACATTGACAGTCTTTCGATTTTCTAAAGTCACAGTAGCCACAGGATCTGAATAAAAAATTAGTAGTGCTGGCATGATAAACAGAATGCAAAACAACGGATTGTTGTTTTGGTTCAAGCCATTACGAACGTATCCAAGTTTTATCACTCATGGCGACATCAACTATGGTGTTCTGATTAACCATCTGACATATACATCTTATGATGTATATGTCAGTTTGACATTGTTGACTGTATACGTACTTAGAACGTTTTGTTATAAGGATGCTATTTGTGTTGTTTAGTAACTTGAACATTTTATCTCAATCAAAAAATGGAATTAACTCTTCAGAATTTTCGTACGATGATTTACTGCGAATTTTGGTGTAGATGATCTAAACAACAGTGTATCGATCAACTCATTTCAACTTTTGACGATGAAGTAACATCTAAAACCACTGTATATAACTGGTTTAGTGGATTTAGTTGTGACCGTCGTTCGCTCTACTGGCATAACTCTACTGGCATAACTACCGGTCGTCAAAAATCGGTAGTTATGTCAGAAAACATCGATACTGTGCGCGAAACGAAAAAGCAAGCTTGTCATGTGACATACCGTGAGATTGAGGCATCCCGGGGCATTAGAAATGACAAGCATACACAAGAAATCCCTCAAAAAAAGGGGTCGAGTCGATGGGTACAAAGAAAGGCTCAAACGATATAATCGTGGTGCGTCATAACCCGTGTATAATATCAACACAGGTGATACACAGGTATGAGCCTGAAAGTAAACAACACTCTTTCAAAATGAGCCAAACCAAACAAAATTTGTTCACGCAAGAATCTCGGAAGCAAATGGCCGTCTGTTTTTGTTTTTGAGAAAATTGGGCATGCAGCTTCAGTGCCACTAGAGGAATCATAGAGCGGTACCGTGGTACACAAACATTTGTTTACAAGAAGTCTTTGAAGCAATATGGAAGGAATATAATGCATTTGATTATGCAGTTGAGTTGGGATAATATTGAAACATTAAGCAAGAGCATAGCGGTATTTATTTAATCTTTCGATGTCTATTTGCTATTTTGTCATTACAATTGCAGCATAGAAAAATTTTTGCAATAACGTTTGCCGTACATTTTTGTATAAACCATAAAATAATTTTACTAAATGCTAATTTATTTATAAATTATTCATTATTAGTTAATATTTATCTGTACAACCATGGACGTATATCATTAATTTCTTTAATTGTTTTCCTCTGTACTGATTTTAATTCTATAAATATTTAAAGCTAAGCTATCGAGATTATTTCAAAGCTTATATTCTTCCCCGTTCTAAGAACATCCCCTGTTGAATAAGTTATGAGCTGAGCTTGTAATGTATCTGGATATCTCGAGGATCCGCCGAGAGCAACTAGCAAGCTCACTGGCAATTTAATCCTTTGAAGCAGGCCTACGAGATGTGGCGTAATCAAAAGCGCGCATCAAGAATATAAATCTTAGTTCGCGCCTGAGAATCAAATACCTATAAATTGTAAGATTCTCGGGATCGACAGGCGAATAAAACTTGTATTTTACATTTTTACCTTATTTTATAGTTTGACGGTATATTAGGGAGTAATACTATCTGACCGGTATATTCCACACCCTGTATTACTTTCACAATGGTTCGTAGACAACATATATATATATATATATATATATATATATATATATATATATATATATATATATATATATATATATATATATATGTATAGATTAATTGTGAACTGGGCCCGTGGAGAAAATGATTAAGAAGCCAAGGAAGTTCACCCGTGCTCCACGTCGTGCTTATTAACAGTTATTAACAGTTACAAAATTTGAAAACAGACCTGACTTTTTGATATTCTTGTATTCTTGACCACTGCGCTGTAGAACTCGTATAGAGAAGTCAATTTAGCAAAAATCAGTTATATTAAAGTTGCAGAATAACAAAAACATAAATGTTACATGTTACAAAAATTATTCAAAATTATCACCATTTGCTCGGTTAGCACAAAATCTTGCTCGGCGTACCCACATCTACCGCCGAGGTATATCTGTATTTGTTTTAATTTTGTAGCAAACAATACAATAAAATACAACTATTCCAACTCAGAGTAATTAATACATTATGTTTATTATTAATTAACGAGAATAATTTAATTTTTTGAAAAGCTGACAAAAGTAAAACTGTTACTGTTCTAACAAAAGAATAATAACTACTAAAAATGAATACACTGATCAACACAGAAAACTCTAGAGAAATCAAGAATGATCCAACCCAAAAATACCACACCACTGTAAAGAAAATTACAATAACGTACAAAAAGTGTTTTAATCATTATCATTGTGTTTAAAACTGTTTTGATGCTGGTTTACCTAATTAATTTACCTAATTAATATAGATTTTTCCTGTTTTCCCTTAAAATAAGACCATTATAATTAAACTATTTAAACTTGATAGAAATAATCAATTTTATATAGTCTATCAAAAGATTTTAACAATGCAGTAAACATAACATAAATACATTTTATAAACAATATTTAATAAAATTTTGGAATTTAAATCGAAAAATGAGGGCGAATGTATACATGTAAAAACTTTATTTCATTTCGATAATCAGATATTAGCATCTTCACATTTAATTTTATGTATTATCGTTATTGATTTTCGAAAAAGGTTATAAATTGTGTATTAATGGGCAACAGACTACTCAATTCCGATATAACAAAATGTACGATATGTGCAAATTGAGTAATGAGTCTAGTGGCGAAGCGTTAGTTCTGGCAGCACTGTTGGATTTCCCTTTGGAGGGGAGTCAGCTCAACATCTGGTATATTTTCGGTATGAGTTTGAAGTTACTAGAGTGACCCGATGGCCTGTCACAATGCTCTGCGCGAACCGGATTTTTCTAATGCGTTCTAAAAATGAGTGACAACAATTGGTGGCAAATAAAAATGAGTGACAACGGTGCCCTATTAATTTTATTTCAAACTCGGGTATTTTTAGTTATTGTTACCTGTTACCCTCTTGATCCAGCGAAAGTTTTTTTGAGACCATTCTGGCACAGATTTTCTGAATCCTCAGTTCATTGGTCAACATCTGATGAACGGTTGTATGAGCCAAATTCAACTTTTTCCCCGATGATCCTGATCATGAAGGCACAAGATCCTGGATTATTTAGACATTTATATTACTTCTTGAATCTGAAGACTTTTCTCTGCAACGTTCATCTTCAATCGAGTTTCATTCTTCTGAGAATGCCTTAAACCAACTGAAAACCTAGGCCCTCAACAGAACACTGCTTCCAAAGGATTGCTGAAGTTTTGCAAAAGGGTCGATCGTAATGTGCCCTAGTCTGAAACAAAGCTTGATAGCACACCATTGCTCGAAATTATTGTCACTCAAGTGAGTCTAGAGTGTTCAAACTCGTACTAAAGACGCACGGGATGTTGGTCTGCTTTCTTTCCAGAAGACAAACTATCAATTTTACCAAATCAAATGCTCTGCCACTGGTCTCATTACTTTAATTAGATAACTCGTACACGCATATTTATCAATTACATGTTAATTCAAATATAAAGGCAGGAAGATTTGTAATTATATATGCATTTAAATATTTTGAGATAAATTATCATGAGGGAACAATACATTTTCAGCCGTAATATTGAAGGAAAACAATTAACCAACATAATTATCTAAAAGTTAGTAGCCCCTCCTTGCATTTTCAGTTGCTTATTCCCATCCGCGATAACATAATCGACGTAATAAAAATGATTTCGCCTATGTCGCTTTAGCTTAAGAACTAAAACCTAGTTGGAGACCAGGTCTCCAAGCACATTCAAAATTTTGGATATTAGCGCTGTGCATGACAGTCGTTGAAATTCAGCTCTTAAATGCGCTATCTTCGTGAAATAAATCGTGTGGATCCGAATTAACTGTATGTTTTATTTGTCGCTTCGTGAACTGCTGTAGTATATACTATTGGCTTATTGCGACTGTATCTGTGGGAAATAGCCCTTCCATGTGATCATAACCACTGCCTGATCTACCGTTACAGGTTGTTTCAAAACTTTTCCGAATCTATGTTAATTTTCATCAAATGTGTTTTGGAGTTAATTCCCCGAAGATGTTTCTAATCAGTCGTTATTCTAAGGATCCAAAAAACAGAAACTTATTTAAACCCAATTCGCTATGCAACATTTTTTTCAACAATTATTATGAATTCAAAATTAATAACCCTATATTTCTGCACTTTTTGTGATTTGAATCGGCACTTTCGGTGATCATGAATTTTTTTTATGTTCCTGTATTTAGTGCATCTTATTTTTTTTTAATTACATTATGTAATATTTCTTGGTGCAGTATTTAAGTAAATTCAAATACATAAAATACATTTTTGGCAATTGCCTTTATAGGATAACATTTCTCATTAGATTAGGAAAATTGACACCTCTTAAATTATATATGTTACTAGGTTAGAAATATTGCCGATTCGTATTCTTGTAACAAAAATTATTGTTTACGCCTCCCGTGTTTCCGTGCATTTGTGTAAAGTATTCTTGAATTCAGATATCATCGAATATAAAATATGTTGAAATTGCAGTTTTGCTACGAACGCCGATAAGAGGATTTAAAATAATTATGGATTTGATTCTATATTTTAAGCAGTCTGACTGGAATATTTGTCAATAATATATGATTTCAAATTGCAAAGACGGAGAAACTGTCTACCACTAAAATTTCAATTCAATGAAATTCAGCGAAAATAGCTATAGTATAAAATTTTAAAACTTATCTCTCTAAAATATTCGTCTCTATCGTCTTATGTCTCTAAAATATTGAAGCGTTAAGGATAGAGAACTTTATTTTCCAATATATACAGGATGGAAAGGAAATAACTTTCGCACATTTAACTAAGGATTATTTACGCCATTTTGAGCAAAACTTATCTTTAAAACATGTATCAAAAATGTAATAAGTTCCTCGGAAAATGGTCAGGACCTTGTTGTGTTTTTTTTGGACACTCAATTTCGGATCGAACGGAATTCAGTTTTTTTTTATTTTTTAAAAATAAAATGTAATATTTTTGTTACCATTTATTCCATACGTTTCGAATAAATTTGGTCTGTTTTAATACAAAGAAAGGAAAACATACACAACACATTATTGTCGTTTAATATCAAAGTTAAAATTACTAGCACAAATTTTTCATATCGTAACACATTTTAAACGTTTTGCGTCACACTAAGAAACAAATGATTAATTGTTTTATTAAATTAAATGTTCAAAATATCCACCATTTATATATATTCAAGCCTGGCACCGTTTTAACCTGTTTTCATGAACGCGTCGCAAAAGTCCTGGCATATTTTTAATCTGATCGGATCCAGCAAAAATAATTTTTTCTTAATACGAGTTTCTCCGTAAATAAGAAGAATTTCGTGATATTCGCGTACAGGATACATTTTTTGTCTTAAATTGGACTTAAATTCATGCACTAGTATACACTGAAACAATTTTTGTCGTCATTTTGAAATAACCTTCTTTGTCGTGGAAATTATCTCATTTAGTCAATGCGACGTTGTCACTTCGATTTTGGCTGATGTAGGGTAGAGCGGGGCTAGTTGATCATAAAGACAAGTAAGTTGTGCAATCGAAATATCTTGAAAACTAAGCAACCTACAATAAAAGCGTAAATAGCGAAAAGAAGGGGTTATGGGAGAGGAATACATAGCGCGACTGGAAATTGCTGTCCGGTATCCGATAAGAGAAGGCTTTGTTTTTTTTTTCGGCGTAAAAAAATATTACAGGTCATCATAATTTTTGTACTATACTCGTATTAAGTATTTAAATATTACTTAATTATTGTTATTTCGATTATAGATGGTTATTTGTTTTTAAGTCTTATTATTTTTTATAACCTTTTTTTATTTTGTTGCCTCAACTGAAGCTAGTTGCGCCTCGCATCTTCAATGCTTGCTCAACTAGCCCCACTAAGGTGTTCATTGTAGAAAATCAAATTTTTCTTTAATAAATTAATAACCATCAATTAGTTTGTGTATGTGGTGATTCTACATGAACTTTACTAATTAAAATTAGTTATATTGATGGTTATTATTACATTTTAGGATGCGTACATACAAAAGAAACACCTCATAAGGTTTAGCTACTACTCAACAATTGAGTGATTCACCAAAAGCTGTAGAGGAGGAAAAAATGAGTGTAAATGATGTATCCAAACAATTTAATATTAACAGGATGACTTTAAAGAGATATGTTAGTATTAATTGTGATAGAGACAAAAATAATTAATAATTTAGGATTATTTATCATCTAGTAATATTCTTGATCTCATAATTAAAGGTTAAAGGCATTACGGTTAGAGGCGAATCAGCAACTAGGCTATTTAGCGACTGGACCTACAGCTTAACGTGGATTCCAAACCACGGTCATCAGCTAGCGACAAACCCAGGCCAGCACCCCCTTCAGGCTATAAACCCTTAGTTATGTGTCTACCCAATAGTCTCTCAGGAAGCCTAACGACTAGCGAGTGACCAACGTAGAACACTTCTCAGAAGGCATCCGACCTTAACCTTACCCCAGCCTTTAAGTGGCGTGACTGAGGGGTAATTCATTGTCGGATTTTACACTCTTGCCTAGAAACAACCACAAACATTTAGGTGTGGATGTGTGTGGGCGTGTGTGTGTATGTGAGTGTATATAAGTGTGTGTGTAGGATAGGAAGTACGACGGACAGAAGAATTAAAGAAAAACACCCATCCGAGAGCTGGAATCGAACCAGCTACCTTTGGATTGCCAGGCAGGCGACTAACCCACCAGACCACCGCGGCCGGCTCTCATAATTAGTTACTACTTTAATTTAATACTTATTTGCGTTATAATTATTCTTAAATACATAATTTTAAATATAAAAAGTGTAATAATATTCCAAAGATTAGAAAGATTTAATTTTGTTTGATTTTAATTTTATTTTTCCAGAGATAAAATAACAATATGAATATGTAATAATCATAATAAATAAATCTTTGACTGTTGATTAAATTTATTTTGTATTCAGGTTATTCTACACAGTTATCAAGCCCATTGCTTAACTAGCCCCATACCCGTACTCAACTAGCCCCATACCTGTACTCAACTAGCCCTACTAGTGGGGCACGTTGAGCAACTTGAAGCGTTCTCGCATTTCCGACAATAACTTTCTACCGACGTTTTTTTTTGACGTTTTGGAGACAAGTAAATTACTAACAGAGTAAGAATCAATTAAATCCGATGCATATTCTTAAAGTTATGGGAGATCAAGCGAATAGTTATTCAACTAGCCCCCCTCTATCCTATGTTGTAAAAGTAAAGTTTTGCATCTTTTTTTCGCGGAAACCTTTAGGTTTTTCACCCTTATTGAGTTTTTTTTTTCAAATGATGTATTGTTGATTAAATTTGCGAAAGTTATTTCCCTTTGCCCTGAATATTTGTAGAGATACTGTGCTTCGGTTACTTATGAATTATTACCCTTTACATATCATTACCGTCAAATGACAACAAATCTATGGAGTTGTTATTTACTGATATTACAGTACAACAAACTTTCAAGCATGTTCTTGCAAACTGTTTTCAAGAGTTGCTTTTCATTTATTTGCATTTATTAAAAAATATATGTAATTATAGGTCCTTTAACTACTATGATTATTAGTTACTAGGCCACGGTATTGTAGATCTTTTAACTACTATGGTATCAGTAGTAACTGGTAACCGAACCATGGTCATCAGATATCGATTGTCATTACCGTCCCGGGCTGAAAACCTTTGCTTTTTCTCGAATATTCTATTGGCTAAAGATTGTAGTGTAACACGAAAATCTTGAAAAAGAATCCGGCTTTTGGTTACTAGTATGTCTGAGGAACGGTTCTTGCGTTTTCTCTCCATCTGGGGAATAAATACAAATATCCACGCGACAGGCAGGAATATTCTCGCACTGTAGTGACCATTGTATAACCCTAGCGATGCCTTAGGCATTGCAGCTACCCCGGCCACACTATGAAAACTATCATAAAATATTGTGGGTATGAGGCCCAATTTACAACGCTCCCCAATAAAACTGGTGTTCAACCACCATTATCCCAGGTACCTCTGGGTAACAGGCGTTGGCATCTGAAATGAGTAAGGTACAGCTCGCGCTACAGAGACTTGTTACCCGTCCAACGTTAATGGGGAGGCTCATCTATCTAAAAGGGTACCACGGGGGAAGGAGTCGTCACTGGCGTTTTAGCAACCCTTGTTTGGTGCATTGGTGTTGGACTCTCGTGGCGGAAGTAGTTTTTGCGCGAGTTAGATATTCGGTGGAGGCATTGCCTGAAACCGGTAAGTAAATAGGTGATTCCTGGACAGACTTCAATATTATAAAGTATATCTCGGTTTATGGACACACAAGAAATTTATAGTTTAAGCTATCGAACTATTTTCATGGCCTAGAACGAGGAAATGGATCTTCAAGAAGTACGACATTAAAAATGATCGTAAAAATTTGGGACTGTAATGTTGTCCTGAAACAAAATAACTTTTCCCCTTAGAACGTCACTACGCACGAGCAATTGCCGTTGATAACGGTTACATAACAGTGATTGTTTGACTCAGCTGATTTCACCATATATGCAGCAACACCTTTTTAGCGTAGATATAACATATTAGTCAATAAGTCCCCGTTCTGGCATATAGATGGAGTCTCTTTCGAATGATCCTTGCCCGTGGTCGTTTGTGCCTTCAAACGTCATCTGTCAAAAGTTCATTGCAACCTGTCTACTAGTTTCTGAGTTATTGTGCTTTAAGAAACGCCACTGTTGTTATTTCCAAAACAATAAAAAAAAGAATCAGACAACATCAAAAAAAATCACAGCATTTTCTCGCAAAAACGTTAACGTTAAACCAAAACGGTTTACTCACAGCGGACCAAAAACAACAACATATTGATTCTGAGCATTGTTTGGGGCTATTTAAAGGAAATAAAAAGGATTATTTTCATGCAGTGTGTGACACTGGATGAAACATGGATCCATCACTACACTCTGGGGTCAAATCGCTAGTCAGCTGAGTGGACAGCAGCTGGTAAAAACCGTCCCAAGCGACCAAAAACACATCCATAAACAACGAAGGTTTGGGTCGATATTTGCCGAACGATATTTGCCGAAACTGAAGGATATTTTGAAGACAAGGAGAAATCTTTGTATAAAAAAGATGTAGAAATGTTAGAAGAGCGTTGGAATAATTGTGTTGCTTTTTAAGGAAAATATAGTGATGAATATAGTCAAAATTTGCAAAGAAAGTGGGTTTTATTTATCAGACCGGGGACTTGTGTTATGGTTTGTGGAACTGGTCAATTCAAGATAAATTGATTAATGTTATTAATTGGTTGACTACGTTAATCCTGGTTCACCACCATTAACCCACGATTTTCGCCTCTTTTTATTATCGTAGACGATCAACTTTTCATTACAAACTAATGTTAGAAGTTCTGTTCCTTGAATCTGGGGAGCAACGACACAGCAACATCAACTCTTCTACTATTATTTTCAGCAGAGTGTTCATACAAGATGCAACGACTCACCTTTTCACTCACTCTTCAGGAGGTTCTGCATCATTTAAAGCCAAATTTCCAGTTCGGAACTGCTGGAACCACTTTTTATAACATCTGTAGAAAATACCATTATCTCTGAAAGCCATACAAATACTATTCCGTGTTTCAGATTTTTTTTGTTTTTCAATTTAAAGACGAATCAAATGCAGTACCTCAAAAGTTGGCTTTTGAACAATAATTTTTCAGGTTATATTCACAATTTTTTAAAAATACTTTCAATAGAAATTTGGTTTATATTTAATTAAACTTTCATTTATGATTTCAGATTGATTACTAAATTGGTACATATAGATTGATTAAACACCTCATTGATTAGGTTTCATCTTAAGCAGCGAAAGATAAATATTTCTTTTGCTACAGGCAATTCAAGATTTAAAAGGGAGAAAAAGTAAGTCTTAAGTAATGTTTAGTTAAAATACAACAAAGACGCCAGTATTTTTAAACTCTAAAAGTATTTTCGTTCGGCAAACAAGGAGCTTTAAATTAAACTTTATAATTCCTCTAAAAGTACAATATTTTTATTGGAATTAAGTTTTATCTTATACATTTTTCTCTTTTAATAGAATTTCCCATATTGGATAAGTTATGGGCCGAGCGTGTAATGCATTTGGAAAGGCCAGGGATATTTACGAGAGGCATGGTTGCTATACTAAGCCGCAGAAGCAAATCTAGAAAATATGTTGTAATCAAATGTGAACGTCAAGGATACAAGGCTCCTCTGAGAATAAAGAAACTATAATTTATCCAGTTCTTTGAGACAATAATACATGAAATATATTTTTATATAATTTTAAGAAAAACTATGATTGCGTTGAAATTACTGTTAATATTAGTATCAGAATATTGTTATTATATTTTCCAAAATAAAGGATTGTCCAATAAGAGAGTAAGAAGTTTAAAATGAGGCACAATAATAACTAAATGTGATAATCCGATAAATTATATTTTATCTTGAAAAACAAATGCTTTAAAAATAATGTCATTTAAATGTCTTCCTAGACTTCCTCTGGTGAAATGAATTCTGAAGACCATTCGAAGTAATCGAAAAGGTACTCTTCCACACATATCGAGTGGATGAAACCTCCGGTGTGAAGCACTAAACTCGAAGAGAGTTCCGACTAAACACCATATAACTTTTTTAAACTTTTCGAAGAACGTTTCGCTAATCATGTTATCATCATCAGGAGATGATTTTAATTTAATTTTAAAATTAAACTATGTTCTATTTATATGATAACCCTACTTAATGAAACGTGTAAAAATCATGAACCGTGAAGTTTACTGAGCCTTACATTAATAATTGAACGGAATAGGTGATTTATCTGGGTTAATGATTTTCTTACATGTTTCTATTTGAATGCTTTCATATGCATCCAAAGCTCTATTCTTATTTACACTTTTAAGCAGCCCTGAGTTAGTAATATCTATATTGTGGTCATGGTCGGTTGCATATTGGGCAACACAAGATTTTTCATTTTTCCAGTATATAATGTGGGCAATGTGTTCTTTATATCTCGTTGATATGGATCTTTTTGTTTGCCCAATATATCTTCCATCACAATCTTGACAACTAAATTTGTAAATACCTGACTTTTCATATTGATTTACTTTATCCTTTGGATTATCCAGGACTTCTTTTAATTTATTATATTAGAGAGAAATTTAAAAAACTGATTTGATGTTTAATGGTAAATCTCATCGAGTTTAGTGGCATAAACGAACAAAAAATCCTGGGGCATAAGATCGTATGATTCTGACGGTTAGTTGACATTAGCATTTCGCTGAATAATGCATCCAGGAAACATTTCTTGCAATACATCGATTGCCTGACGATATGTGTGATAATTCGAAGCATTTTGGTTGAAAAAACAATGCTTATATAAACATTTATCAGTTCAGATCAACGATATTCTGCACTATTAACCGTAACACGATTTCCATCATCTTTTTCAAAAATAATTGCACCAAACAGTGACTTCCTGAAGATGATGATGTAACTCCTCAATCACTTAAGGATTTTAGTTTGTTGATTAAGTTTGTTCACAAATCCAGTAAGCGAGAATCGCGCTTCGTTGGAAAATAATAATTTTTCCCAAAATTAGGTCTCCAGAATGCATTCCGTCAGATAAAGCCAAAACGATATTTGAAGGACATTATTTTTAAAACACAATGCTATTATTTGCTCTTCGAGATAAAATAAAAATTATCGAATTGTCACTTGTTGCTATCGTTGTGTCTTATTTTATAGTTTTGGATCTTAGTGGACAACTCTTTAGTATTTGTGATGGGCTTGTAACGCTGTACGAGGGTAGTCTGAAAAGTTTCCATCCTCATGGACAACATGAAGATGACGTTACTTGTCAAAAATATTCTGGTAATATAACTGCGCGTGCGTTAAAAGCTAACCATGAAAATTTCAGCCATATTAGATGCTCAGATGTTGTTTAACGGTCATTTGTGCCAGTTGATATTAGTGTTTCTGAAAAGATGGAAAAAATTGTATATCAAGTATTTGAAAAGCAATACACATTCGCAAATTAAAACCGAGATGGATGCTGTTTACGGGGACTGAACCATCATTTGCCACCGTGAAATTATGGCCAGCTAAATTTAAACGTGCTCGTACCAGCTTGGTTGGCGTTCACGTATCACTACGGATAACATTGAAAAAGTTCGCCAAATGGTGCAAGGCGACCATCGAATTAAGGTTAGAGAGGTATTAAGTCGAGATGCCCATAGTAGAGGCTATGGCCATCTCGAAAGAACGTGTTTGTCATATATTGAATGAATATTTGGGGATGAAAAAGCTAACAGTGCGTTAGGTGCCGCGATTGTTCACCCGAGACCAAAAGTGCATTCAAATGAATATTTCCGAAGCCTTGTTGAAGTAGTTTAAGCCAAATAAGTCGGAGTTTTGGCGTCGATTAATAACTGTAGATGAAACTTGCACATATCACTACACTCCTACACCAAGGCACAGTCGAAACAGTGCCCTGCGAAGGGTGAAACTACCTCGAAAAAGGTGAAGACTGTTCCATCTGGTGGGAAAGTGATGGCGACTGTTTTTTTGGGATAGTCATAGAGTTGTGTTAATCGACTATTTTGAAAAGGGAAAAACAATTACAGCTGAAGGCGGAAAAAACGGCCCGTTTTGAAGAAAAAGAAAGTTTTGTCCCACCAATACAACGCACCGTTTCACATTTTAATAGTCGCCATGAGAAAAATTCACTAATTGCAATTGGAATTGATTGACTACCTACCGTATTCAGCAGATCCGGCCCCCGGCGACTAACACTACATGTATGCGCTATCCGATGAGAAGTCGGGGAAAGTTTGGGTTGTTGCTTGTGGATAGGGTCTCTCTGTTCTTAATGAGAGATCATATGCCGGTATTCTGATAAATCTAAACACGAAGAAACGAAACATATGCCCTCCAATGAGTGCGATCGAGCCCAGTCAAGCAGCTAACAAAATGCTCGCGCATCTTAAAACATATATCGAAAAGACAACCATCTTCGCGAAAAACACTATTTTATTTTTGTTACAATTGACAACATCGCCATTTGATGTATTATTGGATTCAGATTTGTGGATTCAGTTGTTTGTTTCTTTTATTCTATACGTCTCGGTATACATTTGATTTGTTTTTTACGAAAAAGAAGAAAATTTACACATTGTTTAGTGTCAAAGTTGAAATTGCTAGCACTAATTTTTCACACTATTACACGTTTTAAATAACTCACGTTACATTAAGAAACTTGATTAATTATTTTATTAAATGAAATGCTCAAAATATATGTCACTATCATTTGAGTCTATACAAGCTTGGAATGGTTCTAATCTATATCCCCAAACATGTTGAAAAATCCTGATACATTGGTAATCTGGTTGCTGCTTCTCCGTAAATAAGAAGTATATTGTTATATTCGCGAACAGAATACAATTTTGATTTTAATGAAATTTATGTACGCTCGCAGAAAAAATGTTGTCAAGCAATGCGTGGGATCATCCCAATTAGCCAATATTATGTTACCATTTCCATTTTTTGACTGATGTCTGGTTAATTCATAATTTTCAGCAAAATATTTTAACAATATTTATTAGTTTATCTGTAGTATATTCATTAAATAATAATCATTTATTATTTGCTAAATAGGCTTTTATACATATTTGCTTAAAACTCTAGAGTCGTGTTTGTCAAGATGATGATAATCTAAATGACATTATTTATATTGATTATTTTTAGCTAAACCGAACATCTATAATTTGATTTCACTTATATTAAGTAGACAAATGTATAAACACTTAAAAAAACTGATATGCCTTCTGATATCACATATAAGTCATATTTTAAGAACGTGGTTACTTAAATGTATATAAAAGCCGTTAATGTAAAGGGGACTAATTGATTAATACTTACATACTTTTCCTTACTACTTATTAATTAATTCTTTGAAGAAATTAACTTTATCACAGCTACTTGAATGACCATCATATAAAATCTGAAACTAATTCAACTATGCTGTACCGTTCTTCTGTGCTTCAGTCTGTATCGTTTATTTTTTATTTATGATACCGTTAATTCATTCTGAACCAATTTTTCGTTTGGGTAATACATCACCATCCATTTATTAAGAAGACTTAATAAAGGAGGCAGTTTGTCACTTAGTTTCCTCTGGCCTAAATATAATATAGTTCTCTTAAAATATCATAAAATCTGTTCATATTCCTATAACTAGAAAATATAGGTCTAATATAGGCAAAATATGTATTCTCGTCACCAACAAACCGGTTTAATGTTATATTGTATCTAAAAACCAGAGACAAAATACAATCGTGAATAATTGTGGTGAAAAATTTGTTGATTTAAACTTGATTTCTAGTAATTATCTATAAAAAAATTGTTAAAATAACAGGTTACTAATTGTGGTTAACGTGTAAACAAAGCTTTTGGTTTGATTCAAAGAGATTCTTTTACGCAGATTTTTTTATTTTATTTAGGCTTGAAAATCTTTATTATTTATTTCAAAAATATTAAAATATTAAGTATCTAAATTCCCGAGGGAAAATATATTTATAAAAAAATGAATGATCCATAATTATTGGTCTACAAGAAAGTGATATTTTTTGTCGAGAAATCGTCAGCCATATTAACAGAAATCAGACTGATGTAACACTAGTTTGTGGTTTAATAATGCTCATATCGAGTGTAGGCCACTGTGGTATAGGCCACTCATATCGAGTGTGGTACTACTCGATATAATTGTAAGCTCATATCGAGTGGTAGATGTTGAGCGTGCACGAGAAACGTTCAATATTGTTATCTAATAATTATGGCTCTTAGGGGCCGATTTTCGACAAATTCATCCATAGTTAATAAGTGATTAGAGAAACAGTGATCTCTTGTACATCTTTGAACGATTTTCTACCGTATAAACTTTTAGAACTTCAAGAATATCGGCCATAACTTGTAACTTCCTGTCTCTGTTGAACGCCCATGGCAATGATTATGATGGTGTAGACAACGACAACACTGAAACTTGGAATCGCATGAATTTGGATTAGGTGAACATATCGGCAGAAGTATTATATGGAGACGTGAAAAGAGACCTCATGTTTAGTTTTGTGTTGAAGAAGAGTATGAACGTGGAATAGTAGACTATAAGGCATACTGTTCAGTACGCCATAACACATACTGTTCAGTAGCACCTATGGAGTGTACTGCTTATGGAATTACGCTACTTCTGGTCTTTATTATATTCAAGTTTATCTTCAAGAAGTAGAATAGTAGTATGTTTTGTTCTTCTTAAACCAGCTTGTAGATCCAATTTATCAACAAGATAATGGAAATCAAATGTCAATACCATGTCTATATGTCGGCAAGGTCAGTCATGTCTGCCTTTCTTTCGCCCATAGAGCATGATGGGCAGAAGGATAAAAAATTCTCTTAGCTTTGAATGACTTTATATGGTCGAAAACAGAAAATACAGATAACTTGATATATTATATCTCAACATACTTTAACCATCTCATTTAGTCGATACCAAAACGTATGGGCACTGGTTAGATATGTGAGGTGCAACGAACAAACACTTCATTACCAAAAACAATAGAAAACTTAAACTTCTTGGTATTTTTTCTCAAATTTTAATTCTTTGCACCAATGTGCGCTTAAAAAAAATTAAAATGAAACATTCCCTTTTCCAGGTGGTATTTTCTATGTCACTATAAAAAAGAAATTTCATTCTCTTTCCTTTTACAAGTTTTATAATTGTGACTAAACATATATTTGTTATGACAGCTCTACGGTACAAATATTTTAATATTTGTTTCGGATATTTCTAGCTCTTTCGTAGAGGTAAAAAAAGACGAAAAGGGCAGCTAGACTCTCCCTTCTTTTCTCTCCAGTCAGTCTCTTCAATCCCAATTGTTAGCTTTTTAGCCATTTTGACCTAGTCAGTTCACATTCAGTCACGGGGCTCCAAACGTTGGTGCAGTAGAGTGTCCAGAGTCGTATGCGAGTGCCTAAGTCCCAGTGTGAAAACTGAATTCCGGCTCTGATAAAGCAGTGTAGTCATTTGTTATTTTAGTAGTAAGTATATTAATATATCTACGTTTCCAGTCGAATTGCAGCTCCGAGAGAGGATAGTCTTTGTCCACTGGCCTACTATATCGTCCTAACAGGGGACTGATGTTCTTCGGTTTTAGTGCCCTAGACAGTAATCGAGACTGAGATCCTGGTACGTACGATCCTGGTACGATAGAGGAGGGGTGATTGAAGGTGATAATAAGTAAATATGTATGATATCAAAATAAAATGTTTTACAGTGCTAGTCTCGTTATTTAATAGTCACACTTTGTAAAGTAAAGTAAAGTGTTTTGGGTTAGAGGCGCATCAGCAACTAGGCTATTTAGCGACTGGACCTACAGCTTAACGTGGGTTCCGAACCACGGTCATCAGCTTCCGACAAACCCAGGCCAGCACCCCCCTCGGGCTATAAACCCTTGGTTATGTGCCTACCCATAAGTCTATCAGGAAACCTACCGACTGGCGAGTGACCAACGTAGAACACTTCTCAGAAGGCATCCGGCCTTACCCAGCCTTTAACTGGCGTGACTGAGGGGTAATTCGTAGTCGGATTTTACACTCTTGCCTAGAAACAATCACAAACATTTAGGAAAGATAAACGGACAGAAGAAAGAAAAATAACCATCCGAGCACTGGAATCGAACCAGCTATCGCTCCAGCGCGGATTCGGCAAAGCAGGCGCTCTTACCGCCGCACCAACGCGACCGGCCACACTTTGTGTACTACACATTATATTATAGTACGTCCTGTGAGGAAAATATATATTTTAATATACATTTATTAAGAATATTACCAGTCCCCTCAAAAACACCGTCTGGTGCAATTTATAAATTCGCCATTGTCCAGGAAAATTCAAAGTCTAGGTCTGAACAAAACGACACTAGGGGTATAGAAATTTGGTAGTGTTCAAAATGGGTAAGTAGGCAGTTAGAGGCACAAATTACATAAGGAATCCAAAACGAGCTAGCCGTGTACTGGCGCATATAAATTTATAATATCATATAGCATGAAATTTATAACGTTACATCATGGATATCTAATATATTTGTTAATATTGTTTAACATTTATCAAGCCTTTATTAGGTATTGCGATTTATAACACCAGAAGTCATTAAAATAATTGAAAGCATTTTTACCTAACATATTGAAAGAACGTACGGGATCAGTAATACAGTATTTATTCATACTGATTAAAATACAGAGAATGAAATCCGAAGCTAACGAACTAAAATCTTTCTGCTAATACTATTACAATCCTTTATGATCTTAAATCCCCATAGCTTTAAATGACAATTTTAACTCCTCCATAAATTAGCTTTATAATATTCATTACTATTACAATACACTCATAGTTCTTAAGGACATGTCTTCAGAATTTGTTTTGTCGGGAAAGAAATTCATCGTTAGTATAAATTATAAACCAAAGCATTCAGTATCTTAAATAATAATCACGTGAATTTTAAATTTAATAATAAACTTTACACCACCATCTGTTTTTTAATTGACTTGCTTGTAATATATTTTAAATTATAATTAGTTTAATTTAAATGTAATGTTAAATAGGTAAATTAATAAAATTTAATAGTTATTATTTAACAAATTAATTAATTAATTGTGTAAATTTTAATTGGAGGATAGAGTAAAAAATCAGATACTTTTTCAAGCAGTGTGATCGCAGATATGATTATATTTCTGAAAAGCAGCGTTCTTTTTAATATCACTTCATGAATTTCAAATCAAAGACATTTGCTTTAATTTTGACAGTTTTTGAAAGCAGGTAAGTTTGATATTTTTGCCATCATAGAAAAAATCCAATTTTTTTGGTGTTAATTAAACACTAGAGAAAGTTAAAAAAGTATAATGGGTTCTGCGGTCTTTCACATTTTATTGAGTGACGCTAAGGAAACTGATGAAATGGTAAGCAAAATCCATGATATCGTGTTGGTCAATCGCTGAGTGAAGGTAAAAAGATTCTTGAAATGGCAAATATCTCGGACGTACACGTACATAACATCCTACTTGAACATTTGGGCTTGACAAAACTAACTGCGCGATGGATGCACGCTTTCTACAAATATTTGTTCAAAAAAGGATTTAACTGACCAGTGCACAGCGGTATTTAAACGTGAATAAGTAAAGTAGAGAAGAGTAGAGTTTGCAATATTCTAATAGTTTATAGCTGAAACTCAAATTAGTAGAACGAGTTTACGAGGTACAATTAAACTCACCATAGGGCGTGTTGTGCCGATGCTGAGGTTGGTTGTGTCGTTCAGAAAGTAAAACATTTTAATTAAAAATTATTGTTGTTTGGGTAAAAAGTAACAAAAACATTATAATTTTATGCAATATTTTTATCAATAAAATTACAATTACCAACTTTTGGTAAACAAAAAACATTGTTCTTGCGTAAACTCAATTTGTCTAAAAAAGTATTTGCTCTAATTCGCTCTAATATTCTCTAATCTCTAATCTGAAAGCTACTCATCGGAGAAGCAATTAGAAGAGAAACGTGACATGTTTTTCGTCTTTAATATATTTATAGTGAGCCCAATTTTTGCACATTCAATCCATGTTTTGTTTCATTTTTAAGTTGAAATACGAATCACAACAAATGATACAATACCATTCTAATTCATCTTCCTCATCCTCGCTCTCAGTATCCTTTTTTTGTTATAAAATTTTCATTTCAGCTTGGTTCTAGTTATCTTTACCTTTGTTGGTTTTCTTTTTACTCGGCCCCTTGCCTTTAGCTTAATTCTCCTTCATGTATTCATGTTAGTCTTAATTTTAGTCTTATTTCTTTCAATTTTTTTCTTAGCCTGTTCCTCAGCAAATGCGTCGTTTGTGCTGGTAATTGAGAAGGCAATTGTGCAGGTAATTGGTAACTGCTGATAAGTGAGGAGGTGTTTTAGGGAATGACCTGATAATCTCCAGTGAGAAAGTTGCTGAATCGATAGAATGTCCTAGCTGAGCAATATATTTAAGAACAAGCTCAGGGCTGTTCGCACGAACTGTCGGTCATTGTTTTACAGGGTCTGCAGAGAAGGCTCTTGAGAATGTATGGAGTTCCTTTCTTGAGTTATGTCTCCACTTGTAGCTTGATTATAATTTGCAGTTTCTGAAAGGCAATACCGTTGCTGAATGTGTGATAGAGCAGGTTCATTGCTTAGATCCACTAAGGCAGGTTAACTTTCTGGTTGCAGCCGATCATTGACAAAAGATGGTGCAAAGGCTTTGTCAGTAAACACATTAGGATCAAAGAGCCGTATACTAACCTTTTTGAATGCACTGTAGATGTTGGTTGACGTAAACGATAATGGACAAGCATATTTTACAATAGCCGGTATGCCATAGATCGTTAAAGTCTTTCCGGGATTATTCCGTAACCAGTTATCTTGGGCTTTTACACATTATGTCTTGAACGCACCATTGATGCCAACGTCGAGCAGTTGAAGACGGTGAGTGCAATGTGGAGGAAAGGAAAGCATAATAACAGAATTTTATTTTGTCTTTTCAACCATCTTGATATCAATGTGTGATAAGTGATTATCTAGCAGTAAAAGGACTGGTTCGCTGGGTTTGGTATATTTTATGAAATGATCCGTAAAAACGAGAAACTCGTTACTTATCATCCTGAGCTATTACCAGGACCAATGCATTTAGGAGGCAAACCGCGAATAAATATTTCTTTATACATCAGTCATGAAAACACATACATTGGCGGAATTGTATTTCCAATAACATTTGCTGCTAACTCCACAGTAACCCCAAAGTTCTACGTTCTGCAGACAAGATTGCTCCCTTACTTGCTTAAACCCTTGGCTGCAACAATTTTCTGAGGCTTTAACACGGTTGTCACTCCAATCTCATCTAAGTTCCATATGCGGAAGGAAGTCAACTTGTGTTTCAAAATCACATCTTCGAGCTTGTCAAAAATTGTGTCACATTATGTTTGTTAAACGAAGTCGCGCTTATCGCTACTGGTGTTGTAATAGAAAGCGATGGGTTGCTTTTTAAAAAATTAGTTAACCAGTCCTTGTCTGCCATTCCATTTTCATGCCACGAGTCTTGAATCTTTTGAACATTAAATCTTATTACACTTTCATATGCAAGTTTTTTATTTCTTCTGACAACAGACCAAAATAAAAAGAGGAACACGTTAAACTATATGCCGCCAGTATTTCCTCTTGTTTAGCATAAAATATCACTCTAGGTCTGTATCTAACTATAGGAGTTTGTCCTCCTTTTATTTTCTTCATGAACCGTTACAATGTCGTATGGCATATCTCTAATTCACGTGCTATAGTCTCCAATTTACAGCTGTCTTTCATAACCGCGTTAGCAGCTCTTTGTAGAATCTCCTTTGAAATGATTCGCCTCTCTGTTTCCCGTTTGTAGCTCCTCATTCTATATAAAAAAAACTAGTACATAATGAATCACTTGAGGCTTAAAAGTATGTTTTGTTGGGGGTTGGTTGTACCGCGACACAACTAGCCCCCAACCATTTTTAACACCATTATAAGGACATACACTTTCTGTCAAAGACTAAAATATGTATTTAACAGAACCCAGATTTTAATACGACATGCGATTTGTATTTTATTTTGAAACTTGGGTCACTACATACTAGAAACAAAGGAGCAGTGAAAACAGTGGGTCTTACCTGACGAATATGCCATGAAAAATGCAAAGACGCTTCCATAGGCTGGAAAGCCATGACCACAATTTTCCGGGATTCACAAGGTATTACCTTCATCGACTATTTGGATAAGGGGTAGACAGTCCCATGTGAGTATTAAGCTATGTTAGTAGTAAACTTTACAAAGAGTTGATAAAAAGTCCTATTCTCCGGACTTAGCTCCCCTTCAATTTATTTCTATTTCCAAATATAAAAAAATGGTTGGCTGGAAAGAAGTTCACATGAAATGAACAGACCATCACCAAAACAGATGAGTATTTTTCAGAGTTCGAAAAATCAAACTTTTTGGAAGACACAAAAATTTCGAAAATCGTCGGACGAAGTATACCGAGCTAACAGAAGACAACATCGAAAAATAAATTCATTTTCGATCAAAAAGCAATATTTTCTTTAAAAAATATGACTTTTTATTGTACCTACCTACTAGCAAAAAAACTATTAATTGATTTTTTGCAAATTTTTTATCATTTGAATGACAACGGAGTATCATTAAAACTATTTTATTTTATAAAATAAGAGATATAACAATTTTTAATTCTCTTTTAAATGAAAACATATTTTTCTATGTTTATTCTTAAAATGTTTGAACTAAAAATGACTGCCTCATCTGACACCTTATTAATTCAGACGGTCGAAACTCAATCAAAAATAAAATCCAAAAACCGTGTAAATAAAGGCGCAGCGGGAGGAAAACAATTGCTGTACGCTTCCTCTAATAGACATAAGCAATCGCAGACTAAATTAATGGGTTTTACAGACCGTTCTTACCAATTTCCTGCTGCTTCTTGTATGTCGCGGAAATAGCAGGAACAAAGACGACGCTCCTTTAATATGGAACAATGAAACGGTCGGTTTTGTCATGCGTCTTTTGCAATTAGCTCTTTTGATAGAAATTTCCATTTCGATAAACTGATGTTGATAAAAATATGACTAGTAAATCTTTTACAAAAAAACAAAATTTCTAGTGCAAAATAAAATAACTAACAATCATTGACAAAACAGCATTGTTTAAATTAAAAGCTTGTTAAAATTAAAGCTAAAAAGTATCATCATACATTTTTCATATATTCAGTAATTACATTTAGGACGCGATTATTTACGTTTGTGAGGATAGGCTCACATAGCAGTTGTTTTCTACCCATAGCATATTTATATATACCGCCTCAGGATTGCAAAGTTCCTGATATTCAAATAAATAAGGTGTTAGTAGTAGTCTTTTTATCGCCAATATTTTACCACACAATTTTGAAAATGTTGTCGCTAAAAATTAAATTTATTTGTTTTACTTTTTGTAAGTACTAGAAATTGTATTAAGTAGATATTGTGTTTGCTCTGCTTCTGGGAGTCCAATGTACGCGAGTGATCACAAACATATCGAGGGGACAGTTTGTTCTGCGTATTCCAAAATTTCAACAGAAATACAATGAGTCGACGGCCATCTAACAACAGAAGAACTTTCTCTGCAGGCTTCCTTGGGACGAAATGTGTTTCCAACCATTCCAAAAATTTGGTTGAATTTATGTACTCAGACAAAAATCTTGGATCCAAGAGGCATTCCGTTTTCAAACTCAGTTTTTTTATTTTTACCCTTCATGATGTAAGCAGGTGACAAAAATGTCCCTTTAGTACTGCAACAAGCTATAACGGTTATTGTATTTCCTTTTTCAGTCGATATAACTGTGGATACAGCTTTGGACCCCTAATCATCAAGTTCATGTTCGGGACGGTTATTCAGTTGGAGTTCCGTCTCGTTCTTATTGAAGATGTGACTTGGTTCCAATATCACATCGTCGACCATCAAGATATTTTCCAGAAGTTTAAAATAAGTATCTACCTCCGACTTGTTCATACCAGTCGATCGCGCTAAGGAAACACCTTCTAACTTTCTAATTGCAATGTCAGGGTGCCTGCTCAAACAATTGTACGAAATCGTAGCCTGTTCTTTCACTTTGCTTATTGAATCTGTGTTTTAAATTTAATTGTCCAGCCAGCAGATAAGAGATCTTTCTGATGTCATCACTCGTTAACCAAAAATCTTTCGCTTTCATGACTTCAATGTGGTTTTCATTTTTTCATTTTCTTCGAGCCTTCTTCAAGTTGGTCCCATAGGTCCTTTTTATCATTATTGTTTTTGAAATACCTTTCTAAGGTTTTCCTTGAAATCTGATCGGCTTCAGCAGCTACATTTTACCATTTTGCAAAACGTTTATTTTGACAAACTGACATTTCACCATTTTGCAAATCGTTTATTTCAGCCTTTACTAACTCTTCACTTCAATTTCCTCGGGTAACTAATGCTTTTCTTTGGCATTTATTTGGCATCTGAAATCAACACAAACATGTTTGTCTTGATACCAAAGTCAAGTACAAGTTTGTCAAGTACAAAAAACATTGCTAGTAATATTATGGCTTATCACACCCTGACCTAAGAGGCCATCTTTCCTAATTTTCCGGGAAAGATGGCACACAAGTCACGTAACAAAATTTATGAGCCCTTGAGTGGTTATTTTGAGGTTATAAAGGTATACGAGTTATTTTGAGGTATATGATTATTTTGAGGTTATGAAATTATTAAAAAACACTTCATTATTCAAAACCTACACAACCACAACTTGTAACGTGAACTCGTTAGCTAATTTTCATACTAGGCAAAAGAGAATAGGTGGATTTTACTTACTTTTGGTATTTTATTCGCAAATATTTTTGCGCGCAGGTGTTCATACGCACGACTTGAAGCGAACTGAGTAATAACTAGCGACACCTAGCGAGTGTTTGTAGAATTTTTTAAGTTGACCCTCTCTCCCTTACGGACATCTCCCCAGGATTTTCCCTAATGCTTTCTTTGTTGCATTATCGGTAGAATATTCATCGATTTCCATCCTGTCCCATCGCTGTAAGCAAACCGCCTTTTTTAATAACAATTTAATAATAATAATATTAATAATAATAATGCCTAATGGGGCAGGGAGCGGATAATCCGCTTGGGGAGTAGCGCCACCACCTTCCCGAGCTGAGAGGAGTAAACCTCTAAACATCATTCCCAAGCTCAAGGTGGAAATCCATCGTGCCGAGGAGCTGAATGGCAAAGGGTTAGTGTCTCTAACGATGTCTCCGGACACCTAGCGCTCTCCGGTAGTAAATAGCTTTCCCATGGTAAATCGGGACCCGGGGTAAATAGCTTTCCCATGGTAAATCTCTGCCTTGGGTGACCGTTTTTCCCTTGAACCCAAAAATGTTTATAGAGAATAATATATATAATAGTATTACACAAGGCGGTAGGGTTTTGCGGACAAGAACACTTCGGAACCGTCGGGAGGATTTGTCCAGGATTGGGGAATCTGGAGCGGATGGTGGTTTCCAACTCTATGGCACCACAAGAATGCCAATGAAAATGGCACTAGAACAACAACTAGATCATCTTAATCTAGTGACACTAAAGATTTGCTTCACCCCCAATAAGGAGGGCTGTCACTAGAACCAAAGGCACTCTACGTATCAGATGGACACGTGAATATTGATGTAATGCGTGCCTATTACTACGTAAACCAGTGCGGCGATAAGCCGCTACCTGGATGGAGAAATGCAAGAATATAAAAAGAGCTTCTCTGAAACTCACCTGTCGGAGCAAAACTTGGCCGACCGTAAAAATCTAATTATATGGAAAAACTATCTAACCGAAACAGAATTAATGAACATCAAGAGAGAAATCGGTAATGAACTACGTCAAAACATTTTATCAACATCAAGACCTCGAATACAGAGTACTGCGCAATATTGCAAGGCCAGGTATTACTTTAACGCAGATCAACAGAGTTTTGGAATCACATCTATCAGGAGTGATAGATCTAAGCGATATACATCTTGCATTATATTGCGCAGCAGTGGCTGCCATCAAAATTTCAGGCCAAAAGACTTACATCAACAATGTGAATGGGCGTAGTGGAAAAATACACCTGTCTGAAAACAATATCTTGAAGCCTTGAAAACAATATCAATGATTTCCGGAGGAAAATTAACATTATCTCAGAGTATCTTTCTTTTCAGTCAAACAAAGTCGCAGGAAAAGCAAAAATAATCGCCAATAAATCTGGCATTGACTTCGAAGATTGACTGACACAAAAATTGTTATATCTAAAAGATCGGTTTAGGAAAAAAGCTAAATCGAAGGCTATCAAGATATCAAGATATAATGAACTAGTAAAGCGAAAACATCAAAATTCAGTATTTACTAACAACCAAAAGAAATTCTATAGAGAACTCGAAGCAGAAGGGAGTAGCAAGTCAGAACTTAAGAATATGGATGTGTCTTCCTTTGCAGACTATTGGAGATCGGTGTGAAAAATCAGATGCCTAGAAAACTTGGCTCCTTGGGTTAAAACAATTCAGGAAAAGGCAAATGCTGTCCCAAATATGGAGTGTAACTATTTCACTGCGATTGACATTTGCACTGTTTTCAGGAATACTCATAACTGTAAGGCACCTGAACCAGATGGATTACATAACTTTTGGATTAAAAGCTTTACAGCTGCTTATCCTGTACTTGCAAAAGCATTTAAAGAAGTTGTATTAAACCCAGAGACTTTTCCCAACTTCCTAATCGAGGGAAATACATACCTGCTGTACAAAAAAGGGGACGTTGGGCAACCCAATAACTACAAACTAATTACCTGTCTGTCAGTATTGTATAAACTGTTCACAGCCCTCAAAATCTCTAGCCCAAAAAATCTACCAACATTGTGATTAAAACAACATTTTTGAAGAAGAACAGAACGGTTGTATAAGAGCAAGTATGGGGTGCAAGGAACAGTTGACATCGGTGCCGTAGTTCTTGAGCAAGAGCGAAAAAGAAACCGCAACTTAAATATCTGCTACATAGACTACAAGAAAGCATTTGATAGTGTCCCACACGATTGGGTGATTGATTTCTGTAAAATTTCTATAAAATTAGCCCGCAGATTATAATTCATTAAAGTGCCTGATGGGGAAGTGGAAAACAAATATTTTTGTAGATCAACAATGCATTTCTACTATAAATATCGAGAAAGGAATTTTTCAAGGAGATTCCCTTTCTCCAATTTGGTTCTGTTTAGCCTTGAACCCTTTGCCCACACTACTGAACTGTAGCAATATTGGATATAAACTTAACATGAGGAATCCAAGAAAGCTCCTCTCATCTACTGTATATGGACGACCTTAAACTATATGCAGAACCTAAAGAAAAATTGAACTCCTTGATTAAAATGGCCGAAATATTTAGTAGGGATATCAGAATGTCATTCGGACTGGACAAATGTTCTACCATTAGCATACTGAAGGGAAAGGTACAGAGTCAACATTCAACATCCTGTAGCATACAATAACTGGCACCAGAAGAATCATACAAATATTTAGGAATACCTCAAAAGCAAACACTTGATCACAACCGTTAAAGAAGGACTTTTCAACTCTATACTAAAAGAGACTTACAAAGCATTTAAACGCCAAAGCTTTTAAACTGAACAGTGGAAACCTCATTAGAGCGATCAACGGTTAAGCAGTGCCAAATCTGACGTATTCTTTTGGCATTGTTAAATGGTCAGAAACTAACCTTGATAGGTTGACACGTCGAACATTAACTAAGTTTCGATGCCTGAATCCAAACTAATCTACGAAAACATTATACATTTCAAGAAAGTTGGGGGCTAGAGGCCCTGTGAACGTAAAAAATCTTTGTCCAGATCAAGAAAATAGAATGAGAAAACACTTCATTGATTCAAACAATGCGCTGATGAAATTGGTTGCAAAGGAGGACCGGGGTTTCACCCCACTAAACTTAAATAAACAAAACCGTATTGATAGCAGAACAACACTGATGGATTGCGTTCGAGAATGGAAAGGACAAACATTACATGGAAGGTTTCTTAAGTCACTCGAAGATGACACCATTGATGAACAATTGTCTCTAAAGTGGCTAATCGATGGATTGTTGCAACCAGAAACAGAAGGTTTTGCAATACCTGTTTAAGATAGGGTTACAAGAACAAGGAACTATGAAAGGCATATACTGCACTTGGACGTAGAAGATAAGTGCAGGAAATGCAGTACTTTGGGGGAAACAATTGAGCACCTTATTGGTGGTTGCCCGGCCCTTGCTCCTAATGCTTATTTAAGACGGCATAATCAGCTCGCAAAAATGATACATCAGCAAATTGCACTAAAATATTCGCTATTAGAAAGCTCACCTCGATATTCTAAGTACTCGACATCTCCTGTACTCGAATTATCCGATACTATTCTTTACTGGGACAGACCAATCACTACTGATCGAACGGTTGATTATAACAGGCCAGATACTGTTCTGGTCAACAAAAAGGAGAAAAAAGCTTTTATAATTGACATCGCAGTGCCGCTCTGCGAAAAACCGAGATAGAAAAATCCAGCAGGCCGATCAGCCTAGGTTAAGATGATCGATGAATCATGTTTGTGATAATAATAATACGCCTACCTGGAAAACACGTCTTGAAAACAATATCGATGATTTCCGGAGGAGAGTCGACGTCATCTCAGTATACCTTCCTGGTAATCGATCAAGTAAAGTAACGAAAAAAACAAAAGCAATTGTCAATAAATCTGGCATCAGCTTCGACGATCCAAACTCTTCCGAAAAATTATTGGATCTTAAAGATCGGTTTAGACAGAAAGCTAAATCTAAAGAGGCTAGGCTAGCAAGATATAATGAGCTACAAAAACAAAAGCACCAAAATTCAGTATTCATAAATAGCCAAAAGACATTTTACAGAGAGCTCGAACAAAGCAATAGCAAGTCAGAACTTGAGAATATGGACATGTCTTCCTTTGCAGAATATTGGCAATCGGTTTGGAAAAGATCAGATGACTATGAAAAATCGGCACCTTGGTTTAAAATAATTGAACAGCAGACAACTGCTTGTCAACTCGACAACTGCTGTCCCAGAAATGGAGTTTTACGATTTCACGGTGATTGACATTTGCACCGCCGTCAAGAAAACTGGAAAGCTCCTGGACCAGATGGACTACATAACTTCTGGATTAAAAACTTTGCCACCCACCACCCACTAGCTAATGCATTTAAAGGGGTAATGATAAATGCTAATACTTTCCCGTATTTTTTAATGGGAGGCAATACATATCTTCTGTACAAAAAAGGTGATGCTAAGCAACCCAATAACTAAAGACCCATCATATGTCTGTCAGTATTGTATAAATTGTTGACAGCCCTAATCAATGAAAAAATTTACCAACATTGTGATAAAAACAATATTTTTGAAGAAGAGCTGAAAGGATGTATAAGAGCAAGTATGGAATGCAAGGAATAGCTGACGATCGATGCTGTAGTTCTCGAACAAGCACGGAAAAGAAAACGCAACCTAAACATCTTCTATATAGAGTACAGGAAAGCCTTCGATAGTGTTCCACACGATGGGTTACTAGAAGTCCTGAAGATTTATAAAATAAGTCCTCCCATCATTAACTCCTTAAGGTGTCTGATGGGCAAAAGGAAAACAATCATCTCTTTATCGATCAACAATACACTTCAACTGCGAATATCTAGAGAGGATTTTTCACGGAGATTCCCTTTCTCCAATTTGGTTCTGTTTAGCCCTAAACCCCATGTCTACATTATTGAATAACGAAAGCTCTCGTACCTACTATCTGTTGATGACCTTAAACTCTATAGCGAAACTAGAGAAAAGCAAAACTGCTAAAAAAACTAAGAGAAAAAACTAAACTAGAAGAATTTAGTAGGGATATCAAAATGTCATTCGAACTTGACAAATGCTCTACCATTAGCATTCAGAAAGGAATAGTCAATAATTAACATTCAACATACTATAATATACAACAATTGGCATCAGGAGAATCTTACAAATATTTAGGTATACCTCAAAACGAGAAATTTAACCATAACCAGTTAAAGAAGGACTTTTCTACTATGTACCAAAATAGGCTTACAAAACTTTTAAATACCAAACTGAACAGGGGAAACCTGGTTAGAGCGATCAACGGATGGTCAGTGCTCACTCTGACCTATTATTTTGGTATTGTTAAATGGTTAGAAACAAACCTTGATGGACTGGATAGATTAACAAGTCGAACATTGACAAAATTCCGATGTCTGCATCCAAATTCATCTATAAAGCGACTATACATTTCGAGAAAGTTGGTTGACAGGGTCCTCGTAAATATTAAGAATCTTTGTCTGAACCAGAAGAGTAAGATGAGAGAGCGCTTTATTAATTCAAGCAGCCCGCTAATGAAGTTGGGTGCTAAGGAGGACCGGCGTTTCACTCCGCTAAACTTAGATAAAGTGAACCGTGTTGATGGTATAACAACACGTACGGATTGTGTCCGAGAATGGAAACAACAGACACTTCATGGACGCTATCCACAGTCTCTGAAATGGCTGATCGATTTCTGTTGTACCCAGAAACAGAAGGTTTTGCGACATCTATTTAAGATAAGGTAGTAAGAACACGCAACTACGAAAGGCATATACTACAGATGGATGTTATCGACCGATGCAGAAAGTGCGGTACAGCGGGGAAAACACTTTATCGGTGGATATGCAGTTCTTGCCCCTAATGCTTATTTAGGAAGACATAATCAGCTGGCGAAAATTATACATCAGCAAATTGCATTAAAGTACTCGCTATTAGATAACGCACCTCCTCCATATTATAAGTACTCACCTTCTCCCGCAATGGAATCATCCGATTCAATTCTATACTGGGATAGACCAATACAACAGATTGAACGGTCGATTATAATAGACCAGATATCGTTCTGATTAGTAAAAAGGAGAAAAGAACGTTTATAATTGACATTGCAGTGCCGCTCTCTCATAATATCAGGAAAACCGAGTTGGAAAAAACCACTAATTATGAAAACCTGGCATACGATTTGAAAAACCAGTGGAAATTGCATAAGGTAGATATAGTGCATTTCGTTATATCCACCGAAGGCCTAATAGGTAAGACCTTTTCAAAAAACTTGAAGAACCTTGGTATTTCAAAATCGATTGCCATAGTAGGACAACATGCCACATTGTTCGTAAAATCTTATACTAAGTGAAAGGAGCTGAACTCATTTTGGCATTATAATATCGACCAGCCTAGATTGAGATGCCGAATTCAGAACGAACATAATAATAATAAGTATTTTGAAGTATAAAGAGCTTCAAGAACAGGTGAAAAGACTATGGGATATAAAGTGCTTCGACACAATACCTATCATATTGTCATCAACTGGAATCATCCCAAAGGAAACTTGGTAAGGAATATTAAAATATTGCGCCTCAACGATCACGTTTTTAGACCCATGTAGAAGGCTGTATTACATGGAATAGCCAGAACCGTTCGAAAGTTTCTGGATAACAATAGAAAACCAAAAACATATACAGTCACCACTACAACCGTGTAGCCCGAAAACATGGAAAGAGCCCCCACAGAGCTTAATTCTTCTGATATCTAAGATATCTGGGAAAAGTCAATGTTCCCCTTGGGACCGGTTTTGCAATGCGGGGATGTGCCGGGTGTGGGCTGTACTCGGATTTTGCTCCGGGTGTGGCTTGTGCCTGGTTTGTTCTGATATTGTAGAGCCAGTCTTTGGAGGGAGTACAAATGCCTTTATGCTAAATCCATAATAATAATAATAATAATAAAAGTTATAGTATGGCCAAGAGAGGCTCTGCCACTAGCAGAGCTTTATTGTTATCGTTACGTACATAAACGGTACTACCAGCCACGCCAGCTGTCCGCTGTCCCAACATGTATTCCTCTCTTATCAATCCCCATACAAATTCCTTAACCTTCTCCTTGTATGCCAAAGAAATCCTTAACGTTAATAAAGGTGAAGACGCTGTCGCCAGCAGTGCCCTAATTTTAACCCCTGGCGGAGAAGGGTAACCCAAATTTAAGGTGAAAATGTTAAGTACAAATAAAGAACATATGCTCGGTATAGGGGTAAAGGCTGGCCTCTCGGAGCCGACGTAGAGTGTAGCCTATTTTTTTGGAAACGACAATAATTGGGTCGGATAATAATTTAGAAATGGGCGACAGCTTAGGCAAGTACAGTGCGGGCCCCGCTGTTATCACTAGACATAACAAAGTGTGAGTGTTGGACTAAACAAGATAATATCGATATCATGCGCGCTCATTTCCTTGCGTTGACTGGAGATAATAATCTCGATAACAAAAACAAGGCATGCCGGCAGAAGATAAAGGAACCATGGATAAAAATAACAATAGATAAACAAATATCAACTCAAAACCTTACAGACGGAGTAAGATTGATTTTGAGAACAAACAAGCTATCCGACGCAGAACTTAGTGTTATTAAAGACAAAGCACAAACTGTGCAGCAAATCGAACCAAATACCCAATTCAAACAGGATCAGCTTAATATAACACCACCATAGAACGTAGCCCAAACACCTAGATCAAAAAATGCGTCAAGTAAAGTAGAAAAAGGTCAGTCAGATATATCAAACCTGATTAAAAGAAACATTTTATTATATGATTGTATGCTAGTCCATCTCTGACTAATGCTCCCCAAACTTACCTATTTAAGAAAGGTGGTAAATATGGTAGTGGAAGTGAACCAGTGCCAAGAATCAATTATTGAGAAATCGGAATCTTTGGAAGAAACAAACCCAATAATCTATGCATCAGCAAGAGTAGTGTGTGAGAAACTGAATATTCAAATAAATAGAAAAATACGAAAGAAGAATGAATACGAACCGCCTAGAAAAATACACTTAGAGCTAGTTAACAGTTTCAAGACCATTACATTAACTTGGAATGGTTAGCAATGCTAATGTATGGGTGCTGCATGATTTGAACGAGAAAATTTTGATAGACCGAATTTCAATTTTCAGTATTTTTTTTTAAAGCGGATATTTACAGGTGATGAAAAACGGATTGTGTGTAATAATGTTAAGCGTACGAGATCATAGTATTAACACACAGACACCATTTCAACTAGGGCAGTTTACATCTCAACTAGGGCAGTAAATCAGTTTACATTTGAAGAAGATTATACGATGCATTGGTGGGAATAGAAAGAAATCGTTTATTATGAGCTGTTACCTAAAAACCAGATCATATATTCGGAGAAATACTGTTCTCAATGGCCTGAATTAGTCAAGGAAAAAGACATTGCGTTCCATGGAGGCAATGCTAGACCTTATATGTTTCGGCAAGTTTTAATTTGTTTGGTATCCACCGTATTCTCCCGACCCTGCCCTCGACTACCATTAATTTTTGATCGCTTCAAACACCTTTGATGGTAAAAATATTGTGTGAAATTTGCCCAATCTTTCAGTTACCATTAAACGGCAACATGCGTCTGACATTAAGCCGCCATTAGTCGGACTCAAATTGAACTTTCGAAAGAAACTGAAGAATTGACCAAATAAATCGGCCAAGTCAGATGTAAAGCAGCATTTAAATGTAAGTTACGATATGCCGTGGTTCGTAACAGTACAATTGTGTGAAACCGTTCGTAATCATCCTAGGTCCTATTGAGATACCAGGCATGCATGAATAATTTGACAGTCTCAAATATTAAAAAAAAGGGGAAAATTTTTCTCAATTCTTCAGTCGCCATTAAACAAGGGTCTTCCGAGAAACCTGTTTCTGGCCTTAATCCGTCATCGGTCGCGCTCGAGTATGTTCGAAAGAAAAACTGAAACGGAAAAATTACCTGCACCAGTTATTTAGCCAGAAACCTCAGAATCTCTGTGAGCGCGGAATTATACAGCAAACGGAGAGATGGAGAAATGTCATCGAAGAGAATGACACATTCTGTATTGATTAAATGTGATTTTTAGTAAGTCCTTCATTTTTTCTCAAAAAATCCACTAGAACCTAACTTCTAAATATTCGTACACATTTTCAAGTTAATTTAATTAGATGTACGAATAATAGGTGGCGTCAGTACATATTGTTTCGGTTAAAATATCGATAACAAAGATATTTTCTTCAAGCTGCCAAAAGCTGGTCGTGTTTTATTTGCAAACATTGCGTCCACATCAGGTGAAAGTGAAGTGAAGCAAAAAAACCATTCAAAATTGAAAATGACGTAAGTTCTTATACCAATAGATATATTAAATATTATTATTTTATTTAGTTTTATATTTAAATATATTGTAATGAACTTGATCAATAAAATTTTAGAAGCAAAATATCTATATATTTTTAGAGTTAGGTTGCAAAGTCGACAATGTGAAGTGTAGTAGATGCCTAAAATTATACTTGAAAACTGTAATTTTTTATTATCGTTAGGAGACCTTTTACAACAGGAGCATTGTTAGCTTGTTTGGAAGAATCTGATAGGAAGAGGAAGTCGCCGGTACAAAACCTATCGAGATCACTTTATTTCCACCTGAAGGGCGGAGATACAGACGCCGACGAGGTCGCCGAAGATAAAAATATAATAAATGTTGACAGTATGAATTTGTTGGGTTCTGAACTCCTAGCTGTGTGTTGGCAGTTGAACTGGTTTCGCGTAATAATTAAGGAAGATAAATTTTATTTCCGAAATCCAATAAAAAGCCAACAAAGTGTTTTTTAAAAGACAAATTTGAATCAAAACAAAAAAGCTAAGGATTGAGAAAAAACGTCTTTGGGAACCTATTCAATTTGAAGTAGAGCAAGAGTTAGGAGCACATCCTTTTGAAGTTTTTAAGTTTTTTTTGGCCATTAGCATTTGTACAGGAGATATACAATGATTCAATAAAATACTCGAAGTATAAAGATGGAAATGAATCATAAACGGTATCAGCAGAAGACATTTTTTGCCCATCTTGCTTTTGTCCTGATATGTAAAACTGCCAAATAGAAGAATGTACTGGGAAAAATCATCGAATACTTACAATAATGCTGTTTATAATGCCAAGTCTCGAGATAGATTCTTACAAATTTTTAAATATCTTCATATTAGTGATCACAACACCACTGATCCAGACATACATCACTACTGATACATAAATGTAGAAAAGTAAGGCCATTAATAAATCACATGTCCTCAAAATTTCAACAATATGCTAATCCATTACCTTAAATATGGTCCTTGGATGAAGCTATGGAACCATATTTTGGTCGTGATAATTTTAAGCAGTTCATTAGGGGAAGAACCATAAATTTCGCATTTAAGTTTTGGTGAATTTTTGGGATTTTTTTAAAGAAAAGTATTGCATTGAATGTTTTAAAATTTTGAGGATATATTTGTAGATAAATAATGTATACATAGAAATTTTTTTGAATGACAAAAAAAATTTCAGCAAGTTATTAAACTAGAAGGTATTTACTATACAATGACCCAAGATTGTGAAAAAAAACTGAAATTTAACAAAATGCCAGAGTTTTGAAAAAAGTTTAAATTTTCTCTCACAAATCTGACGATTTTTTGGCATGGCAAAATTACATTATTTATTCAATCGAAAAACTAGAGGGTCATTGTATGGAGAAACAAATACAAAATATGCTGAAAAAAAAGCAAATCGATCAGATAATTTGTAATCGAGTTAGAACTGCAAAAAATTTAAAAAAATGTAGTTTTGAGAAAAATGGATTTAAAGATAAAATTATTACTTTCATTGTTATAAATCGATAAATATCACATCTCGAGCTAATCTGCTATTCCAGTCCCATACAATTCACGGCGATGCTCTACTACGCGTAGCCTCTTTTAATCTCTGTCAGCGGCTTATATTTCGCTGCAGTCCAATCATTACTCCCATCACACTATACATTTTTAGAATTGTTGAAAAACCGTCATTGAATATTGTAGTAGCAAGGTAATTGGCTAATTCAATGGTTGTGAAATCACTGTGGAGGTGTTCCAGAGCAAAGTGCCAAAGTAAACCATTGTTACTTTCGTTGTTATTTTGTGTATTATTTCCCTGAAATCTGTCGAGCAACTCACGCTGGATTAGGTCCTCGTATATTGGCTTCAGAGCTTTTTGGACCTTTGGTTCAAATGGGAGGTTATTACGCTTGAACTTTGTTAAGTCCAATCCTTCCAGCTAGAAGAATGTAGTTTAAAAACTATAAGAGATCCGCACTTGAAATGTTAGTATGTTATTTTTGAAGGTTTAGACTATGCGAAATCGATTTTTTCAAAGTATCACACTAGATGTACCCCGAAAAGTCCATAACATAAGTTACCGGAATAATTCAACCTGATCGCATAGAAAACGTCCCCTTAAACGATTTAAAAGAAGTGCCCTGCGTTTAGCCACCTATGTTACGTTTATCCTCTTCCATGATAATAGTCAAGTTACACTAGCTACCAACAGAATCGATGAACTTGTCAACAAAACTACAATATGCAAGCGTTACAGCCAGGTGCGAAAACAAAGATAGATTTTTGCAACTTTTCTTAGTTCATGAATATAACCACGGCATCTAGGGTGTCGATTTATTCGATCAATAGCGTAGTCGCCATAGAAGTCGAAAATTGTATATGGCCCACCGTTCGCTTCTGCATAAACGCATCTATCATTGACTCGTGGATTTTGCTTCGAAATATAGAACCTTGTATAAAACAAATTGATTTTATTAGGCACATTGTACTGCCAATACTTTCAACTCCAAAATCTGCGGGTTCTTATGCCACAGAGAACCTCAAATGTTCCTGAAGAAGTGAGGTATGATCGCCTAGATCATTGGCCGATCAAAAATCCCACTCAGCGACGATGTGCAAGATGTTATAAATGTGTGACTTTTATTTCAGTAAATGTAATGCTGCTCCATGCGACTTCCTATCGGGTTCCTATTACTGTTAAGATACTAAATTATATATGTTAAATAAAAGTTCTATTAGAATCTAGTATACGGATATTTAGACATGCCTTATATTCACCCTACATAAATATTTTTCGGTGAAAAACTTTTTTTTTTTAATTATAAATTCAAAAAATATAAAAAGTATCAGGTTTGAGGGATTAACACAATAACACATTGAAATAATTATTTTTCAGATTTCTTGTAAAACAATATAAATATCCAATATTAATAAAATTTTATTATCCGTTTTGCATGGATAATTTTATTATTTTAGCAGGATTTGCTTGTGATGTTTTTATCAACCCCAACTTTTCGAAATGAAAATTCCAATTAAAAGAACTAATTAAAAGAGACACACGGCGAGACCGACCATTTCGTCTCTCCGTCTCTCAGAAGCGTTATCTTCGTTCCTGTTAATTCCACGACGTAGAAGACGCAGCAGGAAATTGGCAAAAACAGCCTGTGAAACCAATTAATTCAGTCCTCGATTGGTTATGTTTATTAAGGAAAACGTCAGGCAATGGTTTTCCGTCTGCTGTGCTTTTATTTTCATCAATTTTTAGATTTCAATTTTGATTCAGTTCCTACTATTTGAATTAAAACACCGTCACTTGTAATGTAGTGGTGAATATTAAAATAGACATTTTTAGTTATTTCCTACAAAATACAAGAATATTATTTTTTTATACTGATGAATAAACAAAACATATTCACACAACACGCATTAATTGTATCGGGTTGTCCGGAAAGTTCGTAGAGATTTACTATTAGGGACTGTTTTAACGTTTTTATATAAAAATATGTGTTGGATTAACAATGTTTTTTTGCATATTATTAATTCAGGTGGAATTTATAATGTTTACATCACAAGTAGGCATCCGCTCAGTGGCTATACACTTGGCACATCATCAGTTCACAAGAAACTGAGTCAACATCACTGATCATTGATCACGCATAAAACAAAGTAAAAACTGACTCAACGCGGTGAAAACACAGCGCATGGTGTGCCAATGTCAATGTATGGATATGTACCAGCGAGCGCTAGTTCATTTGATGTGGGACACAAAACCGACAACCATCAACAAGTGGCCAACACAAACGCCAACCTCCGTCAGCGCTACACATTTACCAGATTTACTATTCACACATTGGCCAAGTGACGCTTTCCATATCGTATGGCCAATGTGTGGCCTAAACTTTAATCCTCCGTACGAGGGTTTTACAAACGCGGCTGGTTCCACGACTTCCACAAGGCTCAGTTCTGGGGCCTCTACTATTCTGCATCTATACATGTGCCATTTCTAAAAACTTAAAATATTGTACTCCTTATACGTATGCTGATGATACACAGTTACTCTATTCATTTCCGTCTTATGACTTTCATAATGCTAATGTCTTGATTAGCGAAGATATTGTAGAGCTAACAACGTTCTCGGACAGACATCAATTGACAATAAATTCAGCAAAATGTAATTTTATGGTATTTGGTAAGGATCGACATAGGATAGAGAAGGAAATGATTATAACTGTTGGTAATATTGTATTGCAGAATGTGCACAGTGCCAGGAGTCCCGAAATGGAGATAGACCCTGACTTAAAATTAGCAATTTTATAACATCTAAACTCAAAATAGCTTATGCTGGTTTAAAAAAACTATTTCCCCACAAACATGTCCTTACTACTGGTGCTGGTGTCATTGAAATGTTTATCTATGTTATATAGAAGGCAACTCCACGCGAGCTGTTTATTTCATTCGATATTGTGGTACAAAAGTCCTCCATATCTCTATAATAAGATTAGATTTCGATCGGATGTGCACAGTTTGAATACTAGCTTTAGGGGTCGATTATCGCCACCTATGTTTTACTCTGCGTAATTTACGAAATCGTTTTCATGTATATATATATATATATATATATATATATATATATATATATATATATATATATATATATATATATATATATATATATATATATATAATGTGTACAACGATATACCGCAAGAGTATAAATATTTTAAACCTGTCCGATTTAAAAAAGTTACTACAACTACTTATATGAAAAGCAATTGGAAGCAAGATGCCTGCCTTAATGATAAATGATTTTGTCTGTGCCTCTATTGCCTTGACACCTCTCTTCTTCTCAATGACTGATTTTTTTTTATTTTGTTTCTTATTTGATTGTATATGAACAATAATATATTTTTAAATATCCACTTATTGCCTATAAGATTATTATTGTAATATAGTTCAGTCTATGTGTACTATAGGTTTAATAAGAATTAGGGCTGAGGTTTCTAAATCAGTACTTCTGTCACCTCGGTTCGTTGTAGTGATTTTATATGAGCTTTCAATTATATTGTAATATATTGCTATTTTCTGTATTGACCATTGTTAAATGTTCTGCAATAAAAGTATTATTATTTTTATTATTATATATATATATATATATATATATATATATATATATATATATATATATATATATATATATATATATATATATATATATATATATATAGTATTTATTTTTCCTCTAATGTTGACCTTTAGTATAAATACATATATATATTTTAACCCTCAACTGGTATGGTGACTTCTTTAGCTGCTTAAGGTATGATCGATCATGGATGACCCACCAGTATTATATAATTATAAAAATATTATATTCAAAAGTGTTTGTGTTTTATATTTTTGTCGAATTATTTAGATATATATTTATATTCAAAAATTATAATATTTAACTCTCCAGAGAGTAAAAATAGAATATGGTTGACATTTTAATAACGTCCATAATAAATATTATCATCAGAAAAAAAATTAAAAACATGAAATAACTCACTCAAAATATACTTTTGACCATTTGCAATAAAATAAAATATAATAAATAAATATAAAATAACAAGTCTGAAGTATTTGTACCTTCTGTTTTTAATGAACTTTTAGTTTCAGCAATTCGAGCATTTGACAGTATTAATACTATGGGATTTACAAATACCTTTCTGACACACTGAACATTTCTGTGGGTATTTGTTATCATTGTAACACATGTAACAACGCCTTTTTTTTTGTCCACGGGAATAATGCCCCCTGAAGCTTCCGTAGTTATACCGATATGACGTTTGATCAATGTCCGAAGAGCTGCTGAAATTGTTTGTATAGTGACCCTGTTTTTTAAATTGACCATTATGAGATCCCCTCCAATGCAGATAATAAATGCTCGATGTTCTGTGAATGCATTATGTGCGCTCTTATAAATAACACTTGCATTAACGCCCATTACATTGACAATCGCATAAAATAAAGTCTAGGACCAACATCTACTTCTACGAACCACATTATAACAGACATATTTTTGGTCCAAACTATCTACCCCACCTTTTGTTGAATTGTAGAAATCGATAACTTTAAGAAGAAAGTTTTCATTTTGAATTATTGTATCTGTATGATGCAATGAAGATAACATTAAAACAGTTTTGCGTTTCTTAGGCACGTAGACAAAATGGTGAAATATTTTGTAAAGCCAAATATTGTTGATAAAACTGGGCGATCTTTATAAGGTAAAAATTCACTTGGTATTTCTCTTTTATTTTTACGCAGTATTCCTGTATATGTCAAAGCGAATTTTTTAGTTCTGTTGCACGTTTTATTGAAGAAAACCAGTTATCGCCGGTAATGTTAAGGTTATTGTTTATAATTGGTTGAACAAGTTGCAGACATTTAAAGTTAGAAGTGCCAATTTTCTTGGATTAGGAGATGTGCCTTACCGGAATATATCAATGCATTTAGTAAATAATGTGTTTTAGCATCACGGAGACACATTATTTTTAATCTATATTTGTTGAGTTTATTGGCCATATACATCTTGTATCTACATTTTCCCCTAAATCTAACAAGCATCTCATCAACGGTCATGTACTCACCACAAGCATAACTGGGAATTGATAATCATGAGGTTGAACAATTCTGATATAGAAGCAAGTTTATCACCATTTCTTATTCTTTATTTTCTTGTGCTACTGTCATTAAATCTCAATGCCGAACACAAAAAATAAAACGTGTTAAAGTCATAGCAACACGAAATATATCACACCCCGTTAAATTCGTAGCCCACAGTGAACTTACATCTTCAACAACACAATCAACATTTGTTCATCAAACAATAAATTACATGAATCTACGGATTTGGATAGTTTGTTCCTATATGCCTCTGGAATTACATTTGGAATCTTAGATGTAATTGGGTTTTCAGCTCGAGTTTTGCTTCTAGCAGAGGGTATGTATTTTGGACCACTTTTATTTATTCTTCTTAAAAAAGTATTGCTTATTTTTATTTATATCCCCTTCATCTGCATCGATTTCAGTTTCCTTATGGTCCTCTTCAATACCGTTTTGATCTTCCTCTTCCTCAGTATCCGTCTCTTCTATTTCAAAATCACTCCTATGACTAGTGCATTCACTTTCACCAGACTTAGTTTCACTAATATAGGCATTTTCAGACTCCCGCAAAAGTTCTGCATCAGTTAAGGGCTTGTTTTTGCCCTCCATGTAAAGATATTTTAAACTACGTATAAGGTATTATGTCTCAGATTTGACCGCAAACCTGCACAGTTCACAAACGAGAAGTCCTTTACGCAAAGTGCAACTAGAGACTAAATGTAACAGTGAAATTAGAAGAATTCATAGAACACCAATGATGACGTCATATATCCGGCTGATTGCCGGACGAATGTAAATTGGTCTGGGTCACTACTGACCGATCATCACGAGTTATGAGTTAACTGAATTTTATGGAGGGACACTGAAAAATGAATCAGTTTAAAACAAACATTATTTTAATAAACAGCAACAAAAACTGAAAACTGATGACTAAATATGCAGTACAAACAACTCGCATGTGGTATTTGCATGCGTGTTTGTTACATTTTTGGCAAATTTTTTTTCGTCGATTTATTACAATCTCGGGAAAATGCCGCAACGACGAACGGTAGTTGGCATATTGTGCAGAGGGGGGTAGGAGGGATCTCTTCAAGTCCAGTCGGAGTAGGAGTCGTACTCGTCGCCTAAGTTCGCTTGGTATAAACGGAATAGTGGATCTATTCCCTGTTTGAGGTTTTATTAGTTCCTATGCAAATTTCTCAATAAAGTTAGATCTGAAGACTTTCTCGTTAGGGTGGTTAGATTTATACACACAGCAAGGATTTATGTCGGATATATATATATATATATATATATATATATATATATATATATATATATATATATATATATATATATATATATATATATATATATATATATATATATATAGTAAGTTGTAAAATATAAACATTGGCTATCGTATTGTTGTTCTCGCTACGTCATATCTTCCACAGATCTGATCTAATAAATCAACACCTGCTTTCTTTTGATTGTAACAAGTTATTATTTTTGCAATTTCACCACTTTCTGTATTAATAAAACTGTCGTGATACATTAAAGAAATAAATATGACCGATTTATTTTTCTTTGGGCAATATGAAACCATTGTGTAGTTTTCTAGAAAGCCGAATAATAAAGTTTGTTTTTCTCTGCCTTTTTTTAGTAAAAACTGGAGTGGTATTTTCGCGTTTGTTTTTTCGAAGAATTCCATCGTATATCAATTTTTTCACTTCCAATAACTTTTTTTGCCAGTGATATACTGCTAAACCAGTTTTCGCCGGTTATGTTGCGGTTTGTTCCTTCTACAGGATGCACCAATGGAAGAACCACATCTTCTGCAGAGTTGCTTCGTTTGTATGGTCCTTTAGGCTGAGTGCCCACATAAGACTCGAGCTTAAATTTGTATGCTGTTTTGGCGTCCACTAACGCAAACATCTTGATACCATTCTTAGATGGCTTGCTAGGTATGTATTGTTCAAAAGGATAATGACTCATAAAACTAGTAACTGCTTATCAATTGTCAACCATTCACTCGAAGCAAAACTGCTTTGAAAATTAGCAACAAATATTTCAAAAACTTCTCTGATGAGAGCTAATTTATCAATTTCTCTTCTGGTTTCAATATCGCCAAACCTTACACATTTTACAAGAAATCGAAAACATTTATTACTCATTGCAATCTAACCTAACCTACCTTTTGAATTATCCTAAATTTTGCGAACCAGAATTCTGATAAATGCACTAATTTCTCTTTCATGGGTTGATCTTATATCACTAATTCTTTGAAAATTATCCTTAATTTTGTCAATGTATTTGTTTGTTGAAGGAGTTATTATTTGAATAATGCTGTCAGATAGAAATAGTTTTATGCAATCAATCTATGGTATTGCACTTCGAGCATTGCATTTTGGTCCGGGGAAATGCTTTATGATATGGTGAGATCGAAAACGAATGTTACCTTAATTATTCTTCCATTTAGTTGGTCTATCTGTAGCAGGGTGAATATGTTTGGCGCTGGGTATTTCACTTTCGAACGTGTCTGAATCCGGAGTACTTGGGTCCTTCTGAAGAAATTTCTTGCTCGGATTCAGATTGGTGACTACTATTTTCCACAATGTCTTCTTCTAATTCCTCTTCATCTTCTTCATCTGAAAAATTTTCTCCTTCACTTGAAGCCTCTATGCTATTTCATCTAGGTCTCTAGATCTGAAATTGTTTCCAAACATCGCTTTATGGATACAAACATTTTTAATTCCGAAATCAAAAAGGTATACTACATTTTTAAATTATACAAATTTTGTAGTACTACCAATTTTGTTTATAGTAAAAGTATGCTAATAATGCTTTCCTGATCAAACCAAACCAAACTATTTCCTTGTAAATAATATACAAAACGCAAACATTTAGTGCAATTAGATTAAACTATAATTCCTATAAGGAATTAAAATCTATAAAAAAATAAAAATTATTCAAATATTCGGAAAAATTTAAGTCTACTATTTGTACATAAAACAATTTAACATTATTTAGTAGGAAAGGAAACTTGTCTCGACTTCGTAATAGTCAAATTTGAAATTGTGAGCTTGACAGAAGGTATAACGTAGTAAGGCGCATATTACAGCTGTAATCCAGTCGTCTTTGACAGCAGATAAGTCAAACAAACGCACTTCTTATTAATTATGAAATGGTAACCATTAAAAGGGGCGTGGATTATAATTGTAATCCAGGCGTCTAACGGAGAGTTAATCAGGTTAATTCAAATTGAATATGTCGATCAATAACTAGCTTTTATACCACATTATGCTATTTTTATTTCAAAAAGACAAGAATGCTGTTCGAACAAAAAACAAGATTTGTAAAGTTTCAGAGATGGTTCTGTTGGCTAACCACGGCCGAGAAATGATTTGGTCGATTCAGAGACGGAGATTAGAACTTGGAATACCGGCATCGTTTTGACCGTCCAAATACTGATGTCCAGAAAATAAAGTCCATAATAGCTGAAGATCTAGGCACGATAAAATTTGCAAATTGACCGTTTTTGACCATCTAAAAAAAAGAATGGTTACGTCTGCCGATACGATATCCTTGGGAAATTTAGTGAGCGAAATAAGTTGGATCAAAACTCTCCGTGCGACCATTTGTTGCAAAAGAAATTATATGTTTCTATTTCTGAAGCGGGTGGTAAGTAACGGTTAAGGAAGTAGGGCGAAAGATCGTCTTCATCATAAGAAAATTATGCTTAGCATTTAGTGAAATTAGAAGAGAATCATACACCCTAAGATTCTTCCATGTAACCGAATCATTCACATCGACCTCTACTGTTCTCAATTAGAACAGGACAGTTGTCGTGTTTCATCATGACAATGGACGATTACATGTTTCAATTAGGACTCAGTAAAAATTGTTGAACTTCAATTGAAATGTTTGGCCTCATATTTGCAAATAATAATGTTAATTATATAATAAACTAAATAAATATTTAAATAAACTATTTGCGTTTATCTTTCTCTTAAAAAATCATACAACTCGATATAAAATTATAAATAGTAAAAGTATTATTTTAGTAGTTTTTTTTTGACTTAAATTAATTAAATTAATTAAATATAATACAGTGTAATTATTTTAAAACCTGGTAATTATTTCAAAGCTCTTTAAGTTGAGTGTTTCACACCAAAGGTTGCAATAGAAGAATTGAAAAATTGTGTTGTTTGAAAGGAACCATCATTATTGTGCTATCGTTAGGTTATTTGAAAGCTATTGTATTTGAGTATGTGTAAAAATAATGTATAAAAATATGTAGCTTTATGGCCAATTCTTAATAAATGATCTTCGCTATTGTGTCGTGTTTTTCTTTATATTAGGTTGCCGCAAATGCTTTACAACCCCTTGTTATATGCTGGATTGTCTCGGAGATCCGGCACTCTTATCAAGATTGATTATCCACCACACTGTCGTTCCAAACTATGTACTTGAGGTAATTTCTGAAAGGTATAACTTGGTCTTGTATTGCCAGTAGGAAACCCTCTGTCTCCGGAAATATCAACCAGTAGTTCGACGCTAATATGTCGACTTATTCTTAAGTGACCTCATTAAAATGTCTCCTATGCAGAGGCTTTTCTCTCCATGATTGTAATTTCTCAAATACGGTTTTTGCGTAGACTTGAACTTGATCATCGTTTAGTCGCAGTGGTGTTGATCGATCAGCCTGGCATACAGCTTTATGTAGCATAGACGTTTCCGCCTGCTTCAAGGAATATTTCCGCAGATTTCCTATTACATTTCCTATAGACAAATTGGTCCAATTGTTTACTGATATCGACTTATCCCCTACCGCCTTGATGTAGTGGTAATGTTGTATGTTCTACTACACTTCTAAAGTGGTGTTTTTGTGATTTTGCAAACGGTGTCCAGATCTTACGTAGCAAATTTTGTACGTCGGTTCTGCTCCAGTTAAATATCCCGAACGAATAGTTTAGCACCGAACATGCAAGTGTTGATAGCCCTAGATACGTTTTTGCTATTTAAGTTTGTTCTCAAAACTTATCTCACTTTTTTTGTAAAATTGATAGGTAAGCTTTTTTTTTATTAAACTGTAATCAATTCGGCGTGCTTGCTTCATGCCCAGATACTTGTATGTATCTACAGCACTCATTGTCTCGATCTATTTTGCATTTTGTGTCTCAAAATCTTTGTTAAGCAGTTTTTCTCTATTGATGTTTAATATGCGGCACTTCTTTAGTCGAAATTGTATTCGTATATCACTGGAGAATTCTTCCAATATTTTTAGCATCTGTTGCAGATGACTGTTTGATGGGACAAATAATTTTAAATGGTCCACGTAGAGCAAATAGTTTAGTTGTATAAGTTCACCATTGTTTTTCAAACCAAAACCATATTAGGTCGAGTTCAGTCGGTTTGATGTGAGTTCATGGCGATACAGAACCAAAGAGAACTTAGCAAATCTCCTTGAAAAATGCCTCTTCTGATTGAAATTTCTTCAGTTGTTATATTGTAGCCACCCTCCTTAAGTTGGATTTTGGCCAGCCATTTGTGTGCTACAGAATTTAAAGCCTTCTTATAATCGATATGTCATATTAATATTTTGTTTCTTGGTATACGCCTGATTGCAAAAGACTGAATCAATAACCAATTGTTCCTTAAGTAATGTCTGAATGATTGTAGCGTGTTCATATATTTTTTCTTTATTTGGCTTTTATTTGTTTTTACCCATTGATTCTTTATTTACATAAGAACAGATATTTATAATATTTTTTGAGTTTTAGATCGTGGCGAAAAACCCAAATATAGAAAAAAATACAATTGTTCCTTGCATCCCATTGTTCCTTTGGTACAGCCTTTCAGTTCCACGGCGATGATATTATTGCGTTCACAATGTGCGTATATTGTATCACTAATGCAAGCTGTTATGACTAAATTTGAAGAGATCTATCAGTAAACACCAAATCGTTTTTTTGAACTTCTCGACGCACGTTTCGCTAACCATGTACCCGAGCAGTTCAAAAAAAGTGATTTTGTGATTAGTGGTATATCTGTTCAAGTTTAGTGTTTCACAACAAAGGTTCCAATAGAAGAATAGAAACTATTATAACTTTGTATATCGTGTGGAGGCAGGTTATGCGGTGATATTTTGTAGGATCTTGAATGTTTTGATGATCCTTTGGTATAAGGTATGTTGTTCTTTGAGTTAGAAATAATGGTGCATTTTGTGGCTCCATTAATAGTTCGTTAATGATATTATGCACCATAATTTCTTCAGCCACTAATTTTGCAGTCCGATAGGCCCTGATGCTTTCCAGTTATGCAGTTGTTTAATTACATTGGAAACCTCGTCGATTGTAAAGGGTGCATCTTTCGTTTCTTCGCAGTTTTGATTGGCCTCACATTCCTCTCTTATCCAGCAAGCATTATTGTTGTGAGAAATATTTGTATGTAGCTCGTTGCCTCAGCATTCATTTATCTGTCCTCTAGTCAGGAAGCCATTAATCGGATTACTAGTAACTGAATTGAGATTTCTCTAAAAAGTTCTTTCTGATTTCTGGAATAATTTGTTATCCATTTTTCTCTTATTGCTTTTCTAGTATTTCTTCAGCCTTGTCACATATACTGAAAATTTCTGTTTTAAGGTATGAAAGCACTGTTGGGGAGTCGTATTCATTGCGTCCCTCGCAGAGTATATTCTAATTCGCTCAATTCTAATGACTTTAAATGTTAAGCAGCACAGTAGATCAACAGATGTAGTTCCTCTAAGGTCTTAGTTTTTGAAACGAGTGAAGGTAGAATATTTCTGTTCAGTTCATCTAATGTTACTGCAAGCTTTCTAGAAGTATTATTAAGCAAGTATTATTATTAATTAATTTATTATAATTATAATTAATTAGCACGTAGGAAATAACTTAAGCACGTAGACTTAAGCCACCAATATGAAGAAAAATGTATTCAACCCTCTGTTTCTGATTAAATAACTGATTCATCTTAGCAACTGAATTAATACGTTATTTTTATACACATTCAAATACAAAAGCCTTCAAATAATACAACGACAGCACAATAATGATGGCTCCTTTCAAACAATACAGTTTTTGTTTAATTTCAAAGGCCTACTATTGCCATGTTAGCTTCTTTTAGTTCCTGCCGACTGCAGATTATTTTAGCTGGTTTTGCTTATTGTTCTAAAATGGCAACTCCAATAAAGAAATGTAACATAACATATTAAGATTTGTCAAACTATGTTAAAAAATACGGTGTTGCCATTTAAAAAATATATTGTTTAAGTAGCTACTGAAGACATCTGGCAACACTGAAAAGGATGGTTTGTAAATTTTTCTTAGTCAAGTTATTTCCTACAATTTTGCATTTGAAACTACTAGTCTATCACTTCAAATAAAAGGTTAGCCTGTCCGGTTTTAAAAAAAATATTGTTAGAATCCATTTACTTTAGAATAACTATATTCTTCTTAGCCAAATCTGGTTTTACGTTGAAATTTTCCGAAGGCGAATATTGTAACCTTGTTAAAAACAGAAACAGGTAATATTCGAAGAAAAGTCAAGAACGATGTAAAAAACAAGTAATTAGTAGTCAAAAGCGTTGAAAATAGAGGCTATTTAATTGTTACCGGCTTTTATTTTGCGCGATTCGAGTGTTGGATGCAAGACGGGTAGTTTTGTATCGCACATCAATTTTTGACACTTATATTTTTTTATATATTTCTCTTGTTTATTTGTCGATTTTTCTTGTACTCATCTTTTGATTGGTGCAACTGCAATGTAAAATTAAATATGTAAAACATTTAAATCTTTGTGACCGCAATAATAATATTGCCGAAATCATTAAGTTATACTTTCAATTTTAGAAAAATTGCTTCAACAACTTTTTCTTTCGAAATTTAATACAATATTAGAAAAACGACTTAAACTTATCCACCAGTTTGGATTTAGGCAACAATATGGAACAATGGGACAAGTGCACAGAATCAAATCTAAAATTAGACAAGTATTAGAAAACAGAACTTCTGTCATACCACCTGCTCAAAATCCACACCATAGAGTATATTCGTTTTGGCTACGTTACATATTATAAATTACGCAAGTATTTACCGAGCCTGAAATACGACAATTTTATTTGTACATGAAACCTTCAAGTTAAAAATTAGCCTTGTGGCTGAAGATTATTTTTTGGATTAAATATAAAGTCTACTTAAACATTGACAATAATTTCATTAGATCTTATCTCACTCTTATACACAAAAAGTCTTACATCCTTTACCAATATAATTTCATCAAACTTTTTACAATTTCTGGCCAATTAATTGATTTGGTGCATTTTTTCGATCCAAAATTTCACATTTTAGAACCATCTCCACGGTTTTTCACTAAACTCTTAATGCATATAACAATAACATAATGACAACAACAGTAACTCACTGTTGACTGGACGGTTATTGCCCCTTTAATCCGGCAAATCAGAGGTCGAAATGCAGCATCGCTTGTTGCCATTATAACTTAGATTGGCAACCCACCGATGAGAAACTAGGTTTGCGTACAGTATTTTAACAGGCAACGCCAGATCGAGGCTGGTTAAACCCCTATGCCTTCTGAGAGATATTCTACATTGGTCGCTCGCCAGTCGGGAGATGATGCTAGTTTAGAGCCCACATTAAGTTATATGTCCAATAGTTAAGAGAACTTACTAGCTGATGCGTCTCTAAATTAAAACAATAAACCCTGGACTTTCGTATGATGAAACCGAAATTTTCTAATCACAAGAATCATAGATTAAAACTTTCAAAGTATCAGAGTTGCCAACGGCAAAACAAATATAGCCCAATATTTAAATTTGGAAATTTAAATGCAGAAATTATAATTTTAATGCAGGGTTTAATTTAGATCTTCCATTACAGCATAATATTTAAATATTAATAAAATAAAAATTGAATTGCATGATCAAAATATTGTTCATTACTTAAATAAACTCGAATTAAGAAACCATCTTGCAATATTATTAGGAAAAACTAGAAAACTCTCTTTCCTTCTCCTCTTCCTTTTTCCCTTTCGGATATACGATTTGGGTGAGTTTCTAATTCTTTACCCTCCCATTTCTTCAATTTTGTTATATTTAATGTCACTGTTCTCATCTTCTCCAAAATGTAACCTCTTCTCTCGCATTTACTAATTATTAAGCTCTTCTCTTTTTCTTATATTTTTTTGTTGATTTATTCCGGACCATTCTGTTCATGTGGTCAAAAGAGTTTTATTTCTATTTTGTCCATGATTGATCATTTTCCTGATTGTTTTATTAATTACGCTGTCTCGTTTGGTCTTACCAACTATTTTTCTTATATGTCTCATTTCAATTCCATCTATCTTTCTCACATATTTTTTCTATACTGTTCAATTTTTGCTTGCATACAGCAGTGCTGGGATGATTATTCTATTATATATTTATAATTTTGTTTTTTTAACTCAATTCCTTGTTCACCAATAGCATATTTAGCCCACAGTACAGTCTGATTGATTTTCCCGCCCTGTTTGCTAATTCCAGTGGCGGTTGGTCCATAAGGGCAATGGGCACGTGACCTACTTAAAAATTAAAAAATCTAGTGGAAAAAATAATTTCAGATTTTATATTAATTTATTCTCTATCTGTCTGTTATCACGCTTCTTGATTCGACATCTATAGTCTAACATCCATAATGTCATTCGCGGTAACGAAATAGGTCGTGGGTTACCGAAGCGTACCGATCAAAGAACACGTGCTTTGCAAGTTTGCGCCGCTACTGTTTTCTTTACTATCGCGTGCAAAAAACAAGGACAGCAATGTATCATTTCGCTAATAACCCGAAGATTAAACGCATTTATAACATCATGTCTTGGGCGCTGCCCCATTCTCAGACATCCTAAGCGCTGATGTCAGTGATGGGCGGAGCTTATTGAATCTTTCCAAACAAAGAAATTCTGTTTCGTTTCTTTACAAGTTTAATAAGCTCTCACTAAGCTAATTTCCCTCACAGTTTCGTAATCCTCAAAGTACATTTTCCATTTAACATATTTGAATTGCTCCTAAAACGTTTTTATTCTGACCTTTTCTTTGTTTGGAAGTAAATTTAAGGTTATGCTGCTTCACCCTTTACGAGTGTCAACTTCAGTTTTTTTGGGAGGATTTTTAGGTATATTTTGTTAAATTTATTATTGGTAAATTGATTATTTACAAAATCTATTATATAAATTGTATTGACAATATTGGTGTTTCTGTTTTAGTTGAAAATGGTGATGTGTTTTGTGCCAGATGATTTTGTGCCATTACAGTGAACAAAAGAAATTGTAGATTTTTTCCATTTCCTGTCGATTCAACTGAGCGAAAGGGTTAAATCTTGTGAAGTAATATTAAATAATTATAAGATGGCAGGGACGTATAAATATGATTGCGTAATTTCTAGACGACTAGAAAGAAATGGTATGGTATTTAAATATATATATATATATATATATATATATATATATATATATATATATATATATATATATATATATATATATATAGAAATTATAAGCTTTCAGAAAAATTGAAAGATAATGCTAGTTATATTATTTATTACAATGACAGTAATGAAGTAATTGCCAATGGGAAGCACAATTACTGGCATCAAATCCAAGGAAATATTCACATTTTATAGCGATCCAAGTGTTACTTATGTATATGGACATTGCAAGAAGTTGCAACGGTTCTTATTAAATATGATCAATCATGGGCAGAAAATTTAGAACTATTGGAAACATTTTTTGTTAAATATTACCTACCTAAATTATTGGACATGTATATATATATATATATATATATATATATATATATATATATATATATATATATATATATATATATATATATATATATATATATATGAACGATAATAGAGAATTGCAGATAGAAACGGAAATTTACTGACAAGGAGGACCTCAATCCGAGTGTCACAATATGTAACGAAATTTGTGATACCTTAACCATACAGGTTCATGAAGGTTTCGATGTATACCTAACTGTTGCAAATTTATTAGAAGCTGAAAAATTTGGTGAATATCGAGCCGTCTTTCCAAATGAAGACATTTGTCCATAAAATTGTGTGTAACCTGTTGTGCGTAATCTATTGTGCAAACGTAAAATACTTAAAATTAAATACTTATAAACACAGTATAAATGTGTATCGAAAACAATTTAACATCAACATTTAGTAAATCTGTGGAATTGCTGACTGTTTTGTGTACCGTACCTATGACGACTGTAGAAAGCGAAAGATGTTTCTCTACCCTCAAACGAATCAAAACATTTCTAAGAAACACTATGGGTCAGGAACGGTTGTGCGAGTTAGCAATGCTATCTATTGAAAAAAACTTGGACTTCCTTTTAGAAAAATTTTGGAGGATGGTCATGGTCCTATGGTGAATTTAGCAAAATTTTTTTATCTAGGTACCTATTTGAAAATTTAATTTCTGACAGTTACACTCGTATTTCTGTATATCAAAATGTGTGTATGATACTATGAAATGTAAAATTTTCGGTGGCGATGCATTTCCCTATCCCCATTCCAAAATTTGGTTATACGTGTCCCACCTGTTTTTCCCCCACGAACCGCCGCTGGCTAATTCCAAATCTACATTCCCATTATTTATTATGATACTTCTTAAATATCCATACGTTGTTATTCTAAATATGTATCCTTACATTTTTATAGGTGTTCTATCAGGTTGAGTTTCATTTATCATCATAATTTTACTTTTGTGTATATTTATTTTCATTTTAATCCCCTCAATTTCTTGCATCCATATATCCATTAATCCCTGTTTCTTCTCTTTTGAACTAGCTATTACGCCAATATCATCTGCATATCACAATATCGGCTCTAATCTTTGCTATTCTAGTATAGCCTGAAGTTGTTCGGTTCTTTTCTTAGTATTTTTAATTCATTTATTTGTTCCTATTATGAATAGCAAAGGTTTGGAGACTGTCCTCTTGTTATATTCATTTTCTCTAGATAAATTCTTCTGATGTTTCTCTTACAATCTGAACTTTACGTTTTATTCTATTATAGGTACTACGTACTATTTGAATGAGTTTTGTCGGGACATCAATTTCTTCTAAGCAGCTCTACATAACTTCTCTCTCTATTAAGGTCCACTCTGAGATTAATAAACTAAGAATAAGTTGTTCTCTACTGTCTAGAATTCTCTGTGTTAGATTTCTAATTGATATATTATCACCCGTATGTCTGAAGACTTGAACAGTACTAATTCTTCATCAATATCATGAACTATAAATTTTCTTACTGTTACGTGTCGATCAAAAGAAAGCTACGCACTTAATTTGACCCACTGGTTCGATAATAAAAGGCTCGAGTTAATTTACTATTATACCTTTTACTAATGCCAGACACGCAGTTTTCTTATACAATTGCAATAATATTAATAAGAGTATACGATCAAAAATTATTTAACGACTTGATCTTTTACTAAAACTTACTCTCTTTTCTGTAATTTTTGTGTATATCTTAAAAGTACTCGATAATATGCATCTCTATTTTTCACATTTTACTCCTTCTTATTTCTTAAATATAGAGAATATAGCTTCTCTGTCCACTGGTATTTTTTGTTTCATTCGATTCTTTGCATATTTTCAGAAAATGCTTCTGGAATTTTCTTTCAATGCTTTCTGGTTCTATTTGTCGCTTCCTCCCGCTTTAGCTGTTTTTATATTTTTTATTACTTCTTTTATTTCTACTCCGCTTATGATTTCTAATTGCAATATTTTCTTTTCTTGTCCAATATTTTGTTCATATTCTTCCATTGTTTTATTGCATATGTCTTCGTAAAAGTCCTTCCCCACCTTTGTAATATTTGTATGTTTGTCTGTATAATATTTTCCCTCTTTTATTGCTATATATTTATCTTTTTTTTCTCTAATTGCACTTAATTGAGACCAGATATTTTTATTATTCATTATATAACTTTTCTGCAATTTCTTTCCAAATTTGTTCTATTTTTTTTGCGTCCTTGACAGTTGTTTTGACTTGTTTTATATTTTAATATCTTGTTTTATTATTCGCGCTTGTGGTTGCCATATATTTTTCTAGACTTGCTTCTTCTCTTTCGCCCAGCCGTACTTCCTCGTTCCACCATCTAGTCCTTTATTATTTAATATTATTGCATTTGATTCCATAAAATATTATCTTTCTTTTTCAAGGTATAAATAAATATATTCCATTTTATGTGATCGTTTCTCCTCCAATTCCTCCAACTTTCCATCAAATTCTCTTTTATACTTTTCTTGAATATTTTTCTCTTAAATCTTCTTAATCTACAAATTATATTATAGATATTAAAATGGCATGAAATATTATGCCATCTTGTTTCCTTGCGATTCGATCCTTTAGTTTTGCTTTCACCATCATGTATTCCGCTAAAAATTCGGGTTCCCTTTCTGGTCTTATCTTCTTCAAGGTTCTTTATATAAACTATATAGTCAATTAAGATCTTTGCCTTTCTCTCATCTGCAATGAAACTAAATTTATCTTTAGTTTCTTGATCCCAAAAAGTTTTGCGAATTATTCATTATTTCATATAACTCCAGTTTCTTTTTTCCATTCCTTTTTAGTGTTTCCACTCCATATCTCCCTATTTTTCTTAGTTTCCTGTTCATAGTCCTACTCATCTGTGCATACTTCATCTGTGCAATCTCCGACTATTATATTCTTTTCTTGTTTTTCTCTCTTCCTATATGTCATATTATTTAATTCTATATAGTTTCTGTTATTTTTTTTGCTCTATTTCTTCTGTTGAGCCATATATTTATTATTACATTTTTTAATTCAATATTAAATTCTATAATGTTGAATGGTATAGCTTGATATGTGATTAGTTTTCGTTCAGTTTCTCTATTAATTATTAATCCAACCAACTTTTTGTCCTATCTCCTTGAATAGTATAGATAGTATATCTTTAATGTATTCATTAGAATACTCAAAATTAACCAAGGCCTTAACCTATTAACATATAACTTAATTGCGGAACAATATCTACAATTTATTTAAAAGTTATGAAACGTTTCACCCATATAATAGAAAGGCTCGCCATATAACGATGTTGTGTGGTCCTAGAACACCACCTACTTTGTTTTATCCAACCAATATAATATTTGTGTTTAAGTAAATTAAATTATTATTCCGGATTTGAGGTTGGCAGAAGGGTTGTAATGTACTTGAAAATCAACAGGTAAGCGTTATGGTTCAAATAATGGTCTAATTTTAGTGTAGATAATTTATTTAGGTAAAAGTCTTTAATATTTAAGTGAATACGTAATTAGGGTATTAATTAAATTATATACTTTCAATAAAGACTACCTACAGTTGAAAACAACGTACTTACATGTACTTACGTACGATTACACAGATCAACAAATTTATACTTTTTTTGGGTAATTTTGACGAAAATAAGTGTATATTAAGTATTTTTAGAGCTAAATCAGAAAATGAAGTTTCGAATTTTTTTTTGATACAGGGGTCGGTGTACTGAGGATTATGAGAATAAAAAATATATTACCTGAGATGTTTTATAGCGACAAAGATTTGTACTTTTTCCTCTTGTGTTCTGTAGCATCATCTCTTTTTAAAAACTAGCAGTAGTTGCCCAACATAGATGTGTTCCAGCGTCTCTGGTATCTTGCTTTCATCGTCCTGATGTCCTGGTGAAAACTGTCTTCTTGTTCGTCTTACTGCATCCAAGTTTTAGGAAAAAAATCCAAATGAGAATGTAAAAAAATGTCTTTTTCAGGACATGCGACACCTCAGTATTTCATAACCTTTCAATAGATCATTTGAGGTTCATGAGGTTTTTATAGTTTTCATCTTTCTTGTTGTTCAGAAATCCTTTTACTGCGCATATAAAATACTTCCAAGCTGTCAATTCCTTTTCATATAATTTTTCTTAAAAACAGAAATCATCTAGAAGCTTCCTTATTTGTTAGTCCAAGCTTAATATGTAGACGCGGAAAAAGCACCTTTTTTGGGTTAATAAGTGGGGCATATTTTATGTTTGAAGTACCAGTTTAAAAAAAAGTTCTATAGGGCCAATCTTTCTTACTGGAATGTTTTTTTGTTTCTCTACTGTCCCACAGACACAAAAAAAATAGCAATACTTTGTAAAGCCCCGTTGATACACTAGCAATATGCCTCTACTACCAGGCAGCGCGACGGACTCAGTGAGTTTTAGTTTTCTTGACTTCGTCTACTCTAGTAATTTAAAACAGTTTAATAATATTCTTAATGCAATTATTTAGGAATTAAATGGTTTAGTTTTTAGATTTAAGTGATAAGTACTTGCTATGTTCTATAGGTTAAGTTAAGCTTTGTTAAATTGTGTTATCCCATAATACGACAGGTCACTTGTCTGTTGGATAACCCTATTATTTAAATAAATATACCTATCACCTTTAAGTTCCCGCTGATCCCTATATCCCACTGATACTGTTCATATTTAACGCGATTTGGTATGGCTGCTAAGTTGTCATAGGTTTTTTTCATTGTCACTCTATGGGCTAAATAACAGATTGGTTTTTGTTTTCATTATAACGCAGGTTGTATTTCGATGAATATATAGAAATACGCCACTCGGAAGGTACATGTTCCATATTAAGCCATCAACATCAAAACACATAATGATCCTTCCATATTATAAGAACTTGAAAATATTACCTTTCTTTTTCGGTGAAGCGAAACACTTGCATTTTTTTATAACATATTGCACTGTTGAAGTTTGAAACCAAGAAGTTCCGAGTTTTGTTTTGACAATCCTAGGTCACATACCAAATCATTTAATTCCTTCTGAGTTATTAAGTGAAGTTAAAATATGAGGCAGTTGTGAAAAATGTTGGGTCACAACTGGTGTTCTCAGGAAGTTGCGGATCAGATCTTGGTGAAGAATTAGAATCATCTTGAAACATATTGTCCAAGTTTAAAGGCGCAATCGATACCGGTAATTCATGGCTTTGAGGATCTGGTCTAACTGCAGAAGGCAAATTTGGATACTGAACTTTCATACGCTTGCTTTTTTGAAATCCTTTCTGTTTTAGCGATACAAAGGTAATCACTTACATAGTCAGTAGGTTCTCTCCACATCATAGGAACAGCAAACGGCATAGACTTTTTTGCGTTGCATCCACTGTACTAAATTTACTTGACCACTCACACAGCAAACATGAGGAGCCCAACTTTTATCTTGATCTCAAATTGGGCACTTAAAATATAAAAGATAGGCTTTTTTTACTTCCTTGGATATAGATCTAGCTTGTGACTTTAAAATAAATCGCCAACATATATAACACAACTTATCCGTTGGATTTTGCAAAATCGATCACTAGAACATGCCATTTTATATAAAATCGACTTAAACACTTGACTGTACTGTAAATATGACAGCAAGAAATTAAACTATAGAAAACAATAAAACTGCCCTTAAATGTTTCTAGAATACTGTAGAAATACCCCGTCTACGGTTTCGTGGCAATTCCTACATTGTCCAGTCCAAAGTCAGGTAAAAATAATTTCAGTGATTCAATGGAGAAGCAGGTAGTTGAAAATGGGACGTGCTAGGCCATTTCCTTCGAAAAGTTGTTTTAATAACTACCTAAATGAAACGCAAAAAGATCATTCCCATCAATGTTACAAAAATCATGTCGACCTGTCTTATTGTTTGACAACGATTCTGATAGTTTCTATTGGTTCGACTCTAAAGTTCGTAGCAATTTTTTTAAGAGAAAGAGAATAGCAAATAGTTTATGTAAATATTTATTTAGTCTATTATGAGGTTAACATTATTTATAAATTTTTACCGTTGTAGTGCTAGATCTATAATACCATTTTGTCAAATATTGTCAAAGTACCTTTATTGCCAAAATATGTCTTGAGCTCTTCTTTTATTTTAAAAGACTTCCTTCCATTTAAACAATTTTGGATGAAGCGCAATCAATGATAGTATGTGGGTGCGATGTGCTGTAAGTAAAGGATGGGGTAAAACATCCCAATTTAAGCTCAACAATTTTTGCTGGATCCTGACGTGTGGTCATCCTACACTAACACAGGGACATTATTGGGGCCCTCCCCTCTTTTTGTTGTAGCCATGTTAAATGATAACCCGTTACTGTTGGATGGGTATATCGACCATGCCACTGAACTGTATCTGCATTTGTACTGATACTCTTAATGCTCATGCCAACACCTGATATGAGATATCTGGAATAAAGTTGCCTGAATACCAGTTTTATGAATGAAAGGCGTAGAGTAAACCGCTCACATGGTTTGGGTGTACGAAAGAAGCTCAAAATGTACGGGTCCCTCCTAATTCCACCAAATGATTTTTTTCAAACTCAAATCTCATCACCATTTACCATCCGCTTCAGAAATGGACCCTTATATTTTTCGTTTTGAGCAGAAAATCGTAGGAACAGATTTGATTCAGCAGATCTCGCTCACTAAGTTCGTGAGAGATCCATATATCGTATAGGCGGATATACCCATTTTTTTTTAATGGTCAAGGACGGTCGATTTGACAATATTTAGTTTATATGCTATCTTACGCACCATTCTGTGTGGATTCTCAGCCTGATAGCTTTTATTTTCTCGACATTAGTGCCTGAAGGAGAGCCAGAGCAATGCCGATATCCAGGTCAAAATTTCCGCCCTTGAATCGACCAAACCACTTTTACACCATGGTCTCCCTAACAGAACCCTCTCCAAAAGCGACATAAAAGTTATTTCCTTGACCTCGCTTTTGCTGTTTTGAAATATAGAAGCATCAACTGCATTAATTGAAGGCAGATTAAAGTGAACCTGAACATAAACATTGTGAATACCATAGAAATTAATAATATATAAATAAACATTACCTGTTCGATACAGATTTTTGTTTTCAAGCGTTAAAAGATCAACTAATGGAGAATCTCTACGAACTTTAAGTACAACCAGATAACAGCTAATTATGAAAAAAAATCTCTATATATGTCTATAGTATGTTGATGTTTGTTTGTACACGTTTCTTTTATACTGCACGGCACCGAGCTTACACTAATTAATAAAAATAATCCGCCTCTCTTAATATTCCATCTGCTGTGTTAGTTCTCGTAGTTTTAATATGTCAGTTCGATAAGTTTTAATCCAACTATGTTTGTTTCTGGGATTAAATTCAGGTGAATATTTGCACGAGCATGTCTTTTAAAAGCTTTACCAATTTTTATTGGTTTAAAGTTAAGTAAATATTTTTCGACGGACAAGCTCGCAGATAAACATTAAAAGATACATTTGTTTAACCATTTATATGGATCACGTTTCTACTTATCTTCAGTATTTTTCTTTACTGATACCGAGTATTTTCTGAATCCTTCGAAAATAAATAAAAATATTTCACTTGGGTAAAGCAAAATAAAATAACGCATTAAAATTTTCTTTCAACTTTTTAAACAGCTTTATTTGTGACAAAATAACTTTATTTAGATCATTATACTAATTTAAATTATTGAAAATTATTACTGATAAAATATTGCTGAAAGGGCGGTTTTTCAATTATAAAATAATACATGCATTTAGAAAAGCAAATTATGCAAGTATTGAGCTACTACTAAATTATTTTCGATATGTTTATCTATGCCATAGTTTCTCAACCGTATTAGTGACGCGACCCACTAAATAACCAAAAAGTTAAGTAAAAAACTTAGGACCCCCTCACTACACTATGATAATTTGACGTCTATCAAAGTTTTAATAGTAATGATATATTCAGCAATTCAAGTATCCTATTTAGTAGCATTAAGAGTGGATAGGTAGTCTAAGCCCCACATGTTTGCGGAAAAATGTATTTTACCCGCTGCCATTGATATAGTCAATGTGATTCCGGAAGAAGAAAAAAAGTTGAAAACTATACCACTTTCAAACGATACAATATGGCGACGTATTAAAGAAATGGTCAATGATGTTCACGATCAAATAATTAAAAAGGTTAAATCAAGTGAATTTTTTGCTATTCAGTTCGACGAGTCAACAGACGTGCCGCTCTTGATGCAATTTTTATGTTTACGAATGTGAGGGGTTAATTAAAGGAAATATGCTATTTTGCAAATCAATCCCTGGTCCTGCAACTGGCGAAGGACTTTTTAAAGTTTTTATTGATGCAACACAATCAAAATTGAATAGTAATAAATACATTGCGGTATGTACTGATGGCACGAAAAGGATAAGGGAGAAGGACAGTGGTTTGGTAGTATAATTAAAAGACATTATGCCCCATATGCAATGGACACACTGCTTTCTTTACAGAAATATGTTTGCTACAAAAAGATGCCAGATGATTTACAAAATGTTCTGTCAGAAGCCGTAAAAATTGTAAATTTTATTTAAAGTCGAACATTGTAGATTAAAATGCTTTCCACATTGAGTGAAGAAATGAGGGCCATATACGACTCGCTTCTTTTCCATACTGAACTCAGGTGGTTGTCGCAAGGAAAAGTTTTAACGAGGCTTTTTGAATTACGAGTTAAATTGAAAATAATATTTATAGATAGCTCATTTTCAGAGTTTTACGAGATGGAGAAACTTTATTACTGTCGACTTACTTAAGTAATATATTTTCACATTTGCATAACTTGAATACGAGTTTACAAAGCCGTAAAAAACATTTTACTAATGACAGACAAAATCAATGCCTTCATCAAGAAGATACATTCACTTTAACTTCTGATAATATTACCAAAAATATGGATTTAGAAAATTGTTATTGATCGCATATTGGAGAGCACGAAAGCGCATTTACGGGAATTGAAAATTAGTTACTACAAAATTTTCCAGATAGCAACGATGATTTGTCAAAAAGATGGGTTCTCAATCCGTTTGATGAAAATGTTTTTACAGCTGTTGAATTACCTATTGAGATTCACAACTTACTTATTGAGATATCGGCCGACAAAGCTTTACAATTAACATTTTTAACTTGTTGCTTGTTAACTTTTTGCTTGCACGACAGTGTGAATACGGAACCTAATAACAGAAGCTTTGAACACATTGATTCCCTTCGATTGATTGATTCCCCTACTTCTTACTTATGTGGAAAAAGTTTCTTGTTTATGGTGGCTTTAAAAACGAAATATAGAAATCGTCTATTATCTCTGAAAAATAATTTGCTTATGTGTTTTTGCAATGATGATCCACATACAGAAAAACTTTTAGTGAAAAACAACTTCGACTTCGACTTCGACTTCCTCAGCCAGGTTTTTTAGTTAGCCCGGAGGCTCCTACTAGTTTATAATGAAATTAAACGATGCCTGAGATGTTATTATTTTATTGTTCAGACCATTCTTCAAACAATAGTCCATTCAATAAACAATTCTGCTGAATTATTTAATGATAATCACTTCCCAAATTAAAATTCACAAATATATCGATTAATTTTAGATATATATATAAAAAGTTTAATTATTTCGAGGTAATGTGGTGAATCAACTTTTCAAAACCTGTAAAGAAATTCACTGCTCTTGTATAAGAAATGATGACAATTAAAATATTGCCCACATTACTGACGATCTATTGAAACGATATTCTCTCACTTTAGTACTAGATACTCATATGAGGTATAAATAACATTATTAGTAAAAGTACATTCCAGCAGTACATCTGGGAATTACCACTGTATCGCGGAAACTAATAATTCATAAACTAAATAATGCACTTTCTGAATGATTGTGGCGTGTTCATATAATTTTTTCTTTTTTTGGGTTTTTCACCAGATTTATTATATATATATATATATATATATATATATATATATATATATATATATATATATATATATATATATATATATATATATATATATAAATTAATATAATTTATTTTTTAAATTCGTTTTGAATACAGAAGGAGAATACTTTCCGAAACGTTAACGTTCAAAAGTTTGTATTTATTTTAGAAAATTTTTAAATTTTGTTCGTTAGACAAATTTATTACAGAAAAGAATCTTGAAGAAATTTGTCTTCGTTTGATTTTTTGTTTTTTACCTAGTGATTCTTTATTTATATAAGAACAGATGTTTTAATATTTTTTGAGTTTTAAATCGTGGCGAAAAACCCAAAAAAAGAAATAAACAAATAATGCAATTGCTAAGCTGCTACTAATGGATATTTGATATCATCTGCAATATAAGGCCAAATATTATCAATATTACTAATCATTGTGTAAAATATACCAATTCTTTGATATTACTTTTCAATTTTGGAACTTTTCTATACCTAAACCTGGACCTAACAATGGACTGTATGGAATCGGCCCTTTGTCTTTGAACAATTCTAACATTTAACTATTCAATACTTTCTTAAGCATCAAATTTCCTTATATCAATAGCTTCATAACTATGTTGGGCAACCACAATAACTGTTGTAATGAATTCTTGAATTTATATACTAATTTCATTTAATATTTTATTCAGTTCGCGTTAATTTCACGTTTAACTTGGGGTTTGTCTATGATTGATACAAATTTATGTCCTGTTCTTTGCTAGAAAGATATAGGATTCTTAAATCATTCGCCTACATTTTTGTTTTCTAATTATTCTAGCTATGATTTTTTTTTAATTATCTATTAAAATCAGCTCGTTTGAAATCGCCAGTTCAATTGAATAATGTTTAATCCGACAATATTTATTTTCACTAGACCAGATTAAATTATGTGACAATGTAAACAATCGAGTCGTCAAATATGAAAATTTAATTCTGAATTTTTTAATGAGAATTTAACGAGAATCAGTTACCAAATGCAAATCCCCGAATATATCAACTGATTTCAAACATATATAGAACGTTTTATTTTTTCGTTATTATTATTATTAGATCCTCTAAATAAAATCTCTGCTCGTTTATAAAAAATTATAAAATAACAATTCAAATACTGTTTAATTTTCCACACGACATATGTATATAAAATATTGCAAAATTTCCCCACAATTCGCACATTTTGGTACTCGATTTTCATATGAGATATAAGTAAAATTATTACTAAGAGTAAATTCCAGAAAAATCTGTGAAATACAATTATGCCGAGGACATGAGAATTGGAAATGCTAAACAGTATGGAATACTAAAGCAAATATTGCTTTCTAATAAGGAGATTTTTATAAAAGTACCATATTTAGTGCAACATTAATATAACATGGTTGTGAATCTTAAGCCTATTTCATCACCTTTGCTGTACATTGAGATTTTGAAAATTGTTTTAGCTATTCTGTGATTAGCGTATTTAAACCTGAATTTTAGTCTCATATCATTTTTGTTTTCAACATTTAGTTCTATAGTTAAAGTACAATCAGTTATAATAGATCTACAAAGAAAAATACGTGCCTTTTACATGAACTATGAAGATTATATGAACTATAATTATTAGTTAACTGGAAAATATATATGTATATATTATTGTTATTATTCATGTATGGGCCCTGATGGACCACGCAAAGTACAGTTAGAGGCGTTTGTTGTTGTTAGCATTCCTTTGCGCCCATCCTGATTGAGCTTTTTTCCTTTAGGTTTTGGGTAAGTTATTAAAGTCTTCCTACATTTTTATCTCTGGCCAACCTTATAAACGTTAACCTTGTGTCTAAAACAGCCTCTATCCTGAATTTCACTTTGTGTAATATTTGCTGATCTTAGGCCCTCTTTAATTGCAGCAATCCATTTAATTATTTCTACTTTAGCCTTCTTCTATTTTCATAAAATTCGACTATGTGTCTAGTTAGCCTACTCGGATTCATCCGTTTTATGTGTCCGTAAAACTTTTTCTCTATACATAGCGATATCAGAAAAAAAAGTCTTCTTTTTCTGATATCGCTATGTATATATGTGTATTGTTTGGTTTCTTGGTTTTCTCGAAGTCGGTATATTATACTATTTATACGTTTGGGGCCTAAGATTTTTCTTTTCTACTTTTCAATCTCCTCGATGTTTCTCTTTTTATTCAAAATGGGCGTTTCTGCCCCATATAGACATTCCGTCTTAATAACTGTGTTGTAATGTTTCAGTTATGTGTTTTTAGATGTGCATTTTTCGTTGTAAATATTTCGTGTAAGTCTCAATGCAGTTTTCATTTTTTGACATCTACCCTTATTGGCCGCTTTTTCCAACCCGTTTTCCATGATTATTTCACCCAAATTTTTGAATTCAGAGACTCGTTAATGCATTTAACTTTTGATCTTGTATTATTGTTTCTTTAATAATTACCAACGTTTTCAGATCTAGTCCTTGTTCTTTCAAGATTTGGAATAAAAATTCGCGGATTCGCATCGAGTCTATAGCCTCGATGAAAAACGGCAAAGCTCCAGGAAAGGATAATATAACAATTGAAATGCTAAAAGCTAGTGGTTGGACTTTACATAAAAACACTAGCAAAATTTTACTCAAAAAGAATCAAGAGTAAGCTTAAAAAATCAAAAGTACCCAACTTATGGAAAAACGCAGAAATGATTATTTTACATAAAAAATGGAGCATAGGAAGATTTAAAGAACTACCTGGATGGTAGTTCTTTAAATCTGATACTTATATATTACTGATAGGATATTACTGATAGGATTAGCCTCCTATCAGTAATGTACAAAATTTTTACTAAGATAAATCTAAAAGAATATTAAGAAAACTCAACGTTACACAACCAAGAATGCAAGCACGATTCAGTACAATGGTTCACATCCAGGTTCTACAGCCGGCGATAGAAAGGCACAGATAGTACACTGTATTTGGCTTTTATCGATTATATACGCAGGATGCGTTGCTTAATCGGGGTGTAGACAAAACCTAAATATGTAAATCTACTAGGATCGATATATGATGAAGTTAGAGCTACAGCGACAGCGACTTGTTTCTAAATATATATATATATATATATATATATATATATATATATATATATATATATATATATATATATATATATATATATATATATATATATATATATATATTATAAATATAGAAATAAGAAACGCATCAACGAATGTCGTCTCGAAAAAACACTTTCTTCTGTCAACAACACGATCGGTGAATCACTGCAACATTCAAATTCACATAAAATAGTCACATAGAGAATAATACTTAGTAGTAAAGCACAAAGAGCAATGTAAAAGTACAAAGAAAAACAATTAAAATGGGCTAGTCATCTGATGAGAAAAAATGAAAGAAGACAAGTAAAAGTGGGGAAACCTGGAAAAAAAACTGGAAAGAACAGAATAGAACCTAGGAAGCCGTAGAACAGCAGTGTGGCTGATTTCTTAAAGGATAAAGTATATGATGGATAACTGTGGTATGAAGCTAGATTATTGGCCAAAAACAGTAATATTTGAAAATCTATTGAGCAAGGAGGACCGCACAGTGAGTTTGGTCATAATGTCCTTTTAAACAAAACATTAGTTTGTGCCATATATGATACTAAATACTGAAACTGAAACATTGAGGCGCTAATACATGGCATGCTAATTCCAAAACTTTATTTAGTTTTTTCTCTAGAGTTGTTGCGCATCCGACTAAGCTTGGCGAATCACTGAAGTCACTACTGCTCTCCTACCGGCGAACCTTCTTCGATCTAGGAGTGGGAGCGTGAGTGACGTTGCGTCATCCAAAACTAGTTCGGTCAGTTACGCATGAGATGCTGAAGTACGCGGGTCTGTGTCGCTCTGATATAGTGAAGTCAAAGTAAACATACACAACTACAGAATTTCGTTATGTCTGCCTCTGGTAGTTCTCGTGGTAAGTGCTTAAACAACTCTGATTCATTTTGTTATATATGTGGCAGTTTTACCATCCCCATTCAACGGACTAATATTAGTACATTTGTCAGGCAAGCCAATTTTGCTTATTTTAAAGTGAAAATAGGTGATCAAGGTAAATCATGGGCCACTGATAAAGTGTGCAAGCAGTGTGTAGAGAGTTTACGAATGTGGACGAAGAGAACACGAAATAAACTTTCGTTTGGTTTACCAATGGTTTGGCGAGAGTCCAAAGATCACTTAAGGGATTGCTACTTTTGCATAGTGAAAACATCAGGATTCAACAAGAAAAACAAACATAAAATTGAGTACCCTAGTTTGCCGTCAGCTATACGCCCTGTGCCTCATTCAGCTGAAATTCTAGTGCCAGTTTTTCAAGAATTACCTTCTTTAAAAATACAAGAATGTGAATCAAGTGAAGATCGAAGTGACTCCACCGACGAAGAATTCAAAGTTTCCAATAATTCTGTTCGTAAAGGATTCAATCAACATGAATTAAACGATTTAGCACGAGATTTGGGACTATCCAAAAAAGCATCGGAATTATTAGCATCAAGACTGCACGAAAAAAATTTGCTTGACAAAGGAGCTAAAGTCACTTGCTATCGATCCAGAGAAAGTGAATTTAGGCAGTACTTCAGAAATAATGACGGATTTGTTTATTGCCAAAACGTAGAAGGTTTAATGAAAGAATTGGCCATTTCTGACTATAACGCAACTGAATGGCGATTGTTTATAGATAGCTCAAAGCGTAGCTTGAAGTGTGTTCTCCTACATAATGGGAACTTATACGGTTCAGTCCCAATAGGTCATTCAGTTTCTTTGCGTAAAGAATATGGCGACATAAAGAAAGTCATTGACTTGTTGCAATATAACATGCACCAATGGATCATCTGTGTTGACCTTAAAATGGTCTGTTTCCTTCTTGGCCAGCAACGCGGGTATACCAAGTATCCCTGTTTTTTGTGCATGTGGGACAGCAGAGCTCGTGAGAAGCATTGGGTGCAATCGAACTGGCCGCCAAGATCTGACTTAAGACCTGGTGATCCAAACATTTTAAATCAGCCACTTGTCGACAGAAAAAACATTGTATTTCCGCCTTTGCATATAAAACTAGGTCTCATGAAGCAATTTGTTAAGGCTTTGTCAATTGAAAGAGACTGCTTTAAGTATATCATTTCGGCATTCCCTAGCCTGTCATATGAAGAGATAAAGGCTGGTGTATTTGATGGTCCACAGATTCGGCAACTCGTTAAAGATGAAAATTTCATTGAAACAATGACCGAACTTGAAAAGAATGCTTGGTGGGCTTTTAAAAATATTGTTAAAGATTTTCTTGGAAATACACGAGCCCCGAATTACCTGGAAATTGTTCAATAACTCTTGGAGAGGTTTAAAAAGCTTGGTTGCAACATGAGCATCAAACTGCATTTCTTATATAGTCATCTTACTAACTTCCCAGAAAATCTTGGTGCTATTAGTGATGAACAGGGCGGGCGATTCCACCAAGATCTAAAGGTTATGGAAGCGCGGTATCAAGGTAGATGGGATGTCAGTATGATGGCTGACTACTGTTGGAGTATCAAGCGAGAATGTCCATAAACTGAACACTTCAGGAAAAGCTATAAGAAGAAATTTTTACCATAATATCTTTTATTTATTTTTTGTATAAACACAATTTAACTTGTAATAATATGTTAACCTCTGTAGGAATAAAATATTCTAATCTATTTGGTCAGATCTCACCTTATTTCCTTTGGTATGTACACTTTTAAGGTAGAATGAGGGGTATGCTGTAGCTTAAGAACTTGACGTGATAGAGAAAAGCTGTGAATATTTTTTAATTCAGAGATGAAAAATTAGTCAAAAACAAGTCACAGATCCTAGTCAATAAAATTGCTGTTCCCCAGTGTAATAACTTAAAACTATTTATTTGTTATCACTATCTGGATAAAATTATTTATATTGTGAAACCACAATGTTTAAATTTCGTTTTATTTTTATTTTGCGTTTCCCCACTGAAATATTTTTTAATGAAGTTAAATATAAGAAATAAATTAGATTCAAAGATTAAGAAATTGCTCGGGGTCTGTTAAAAAAAGCACCAAAGAAACCAAAACATGACCAGTATTAATGCTTGAACGAATTTATCTTTTGATGTTTATTTACAAATTTGTTTGACAAAAAATATTGGCTTCACTTAAACCAATAAAAAACTGGAACTAGTTTAATAAGATGTTAATTGAATGAAATAATTCGTTTCCAAATATTTATAGAGTTTGATATAAAAGAATGTTCCCCAGATAAATTAAAATTTATTATTTTTAATTTCAGTCTAAACAAAAAAATTAGCATTTTCACCTAAATGAGTTTGTTAATAAACCACATTCACCTTCTGTTGCACAGGAAATACACACTTGTGATGAAAGGCCTACGCAAAATGAGAAATTCACACTTTAGTATGCATTTCTCGTACATATTTCGGGACGGGCAGAAACCATAAATGTCATAAAATAATCTTTATGTTTCTAGTGTGGCAAGGATTTTTTGAAGGTCTGGAAACCAGATAACACTAGATCACTTTATGACTTCATCCATCACCGGGTAACTCTAGAACGGGGCTCTCCAAACTTTCCAGCCTTGGGGCCATACTGATTGCTCCAGTAAATTCCAAGGGCTACAACCATTTTAATTTTCCTGTCATCTATTATTTCTAAACTAGATGCCGAGTAGGCACCCCAAACGAGCATACGCTTGCTGAATTCGCCGGTCGCTGGGCGGATTGATGAGACTGGCGGGCCGCATTTGGCCCGCAGGCCGTAGTTTGAAGACCTTTGTTCTAGAGCATTATCATCCCTTTATGTTTTTTTTTCTGAAAAGTTGTATAGAGAGAGCCCGTAGGAAATATTAAAACTATACAAAAGTAAGGGAAATTTATCCATACTACACGTAAAAATTGACCATTCCTTCACCCGCCGTCAAAACGTCAGCAAGTGTTTCGCGAGACCGGTTTCTGGCTTTAAGGCGTCATCAGTCGGGCTCAGACTGAGCGTTCATCAATAAATACTGAAACTGAAACATTGAGACGCTAATACATCGAATACTCTTCCTAGTAACGTAGTAATTCCTATTTTGTTGTCATTGTTAATTGTTTCATTTTAAAGTAACATCCCTGCAATTTATGAATATCTGGATAAAACTATTTATACTGTGAAACTACAATTTTTAAATTTCGTTTTGTTTTTATTTTGCGTTTCCCCACTGAAATATTTCTTAATAAAGTTAAATACAACAAATAAATCAGATTCAAAGATTAAGAAATTGCTCAGTGTCTGTTAAGAAAAGCACCAAAGAAAACCAAAACATGACCAGTATAAATGCTTGAACGAATTTATCTTTTGATGATTATTTACAAATTTGTTCGACAAAAAACATATTGGCTTTACTTAAACCAATAAAAAACTGGAACAAGTTTAATAAGATATTAATTGAATGAAATAATTCGCTTCCAAATATTTATTAAGTGTGATATAAAAGGATTTTCCCTAGATAAATTAAAATTTATTATTTCTAATTTCAGTCTAAGCCAAAAAATTGGCATTTTCTCCCAAATAAGTTTGTTAATAAACCACATTCACGTTCTCTTGCACAGAAAATACACACTAGTGATGAAAGGCCTACGTAAAATGAGAAATTCACACTTTGGTATGCATCTTTCGTACACATTTCGGGACGAGCAGAAACCATAAATATCATAAAATAATCTTTATGTTTCCAGTGTGGCAAGGATTTTTTGAATGTCTGGAAACCAGATAACACTAGATCACTTTATGACTTCATCCATCACCGGGTAACTCTAGAACGGGGCTATCCAAACTTTCCAGCCTTAGGGCCATACTGATTGCTCTAGTAAATTCCAAGAGCTAAAACCATTTTAATTTTCCTGTCATTATCTATCATTTCTAAACTAGATGCCGAGTACGCGCCCCAAACGAGCATACGCTTGCTGAATTCGCTGGTCGCGGGACGGATTGGTGAGACTGGCGGGACTGGCGGGCATTTGGTTCGCAGGCCATAGTTTGGAGACCTTTGCTCTAGAGCATTATCATCACTTTATGTTTTTTTTTGAAAAGTTGTATAGAGAGAGCCCGTAGGAAATATTAAAACTATACAAAAGTAAGGGAAATTTATCCGTGCTATACATAAAAATTGATCATTCCCTCACTCGCCGCCAAAACGTCAGCAAGTGTTTCTCGAGACCAGTTTCTGGCTTTAAGCCGTCATCAGTCGGGCTCAGACTGAACGTTCGAAAAGCAGCTGAAGGAATGACCAAATGTACGATCTAACAATCTTACGTGGAGCATGGATCAATTTTTCTTGTTTTTGAATATATTTAATATTCTCCACTATGCAATTTTTCATAGATACCTGGTACCTAGGCAGGGTCTGGGACGGCTCGTATTATACTACAGCCTACATCCAACTTGACCGAATGGTCTTATTTCATTTATGTCATTTATGTCATTTATTCAACTGCTTTTGGAGCGTTCAGCTTGAGCCCGATTGATGACGGCTTTGGTCAAATACCCGGACACACAATACTCGGGATACACTGGCTGACATTTTGAAAGCGGCTAAAGGAATGGGCAATTTTTAAGTAGAGATGATTTAGATTTTACTTGTTTCTTAATATGTTTATATTTTTCACAATATTATTATGTCTGTAAGAGCTATGTATGACCTGTAAGGATAAAAATATTTTCCTATATTAAAAGGAAAGATGGAAATTTTCATATATAAAGGTATATATATATATATATATATATATATATATATATATATATATATATATATATATATATATATATATATATATATATATGTATGTGTTTTTATTTCTCATAAAAACTGGAAAAGATAAATAAAAATTAATGAAATACCATTAACTTAATGAATCGAAGCAACGAAAAGTAAAAGTGACGTTATAAGTTTTATCGGTGATAAAGTTCAACGTAAAAGTGTTTTCACCACTAAAACGTCGGTTTTGGTATTTTATTACATATTATCAGACTTATAGATATTGCGACGGGATAACCCGTCACAAAAATTGCAATAAAGCTGACGATGAAATAAGAACTTATTCTATATTAAGAAGGCAATTATAGTTGTTTGAATTAATTTTCTAACTGTATTACCTCCGACGTTTTTCAATAAATTTAATTTATTATTATTATTGTAGATAATTTATTATTCACAATAAATTTAACTAGTTAATATTAACATTTGTTGGTATGCTTCTAACTTTCACGGTTCTGGTCTTTCCTCTGCCACTCGGATCCTATATACTTAACGATGTCATCAGTCCATCGAGGTTTCCGTCTTCTTCGTGGACGTTTGCGATCAAGCGGCATCCACTCCAGGATTACCTTGGTCCATCTGTTGTCCCATAGTCTCGCTATATGTCCTGCCAATCTCCATTTTAATTGCTTCACTCTTCCAATGATGTCACACACTTTTGTTTATTCCCTGATCCATGCGCAGGGCTTTCTGTCTAATTTTGTAATGCCAAGCATGCACCTTTCCATTCCCCTCTGTACTACCCGAAGTTTTTGAATTGATGCGATGTGAGTGTTCAGATTTCACTTCCGTATGTCATAACGGATAGAACGCACTGATCGAAGACTTTTCTGTTTAGGGAAATTGGGAGTCTACTCTTAAACACTATGCTGAGCCTGCCAAATACCTGCCAGCCACACTTAACACGTCGTTCTACCTCCCGGGCGGTATCCCCTCCATTGAAATCCTCTGCCCAAGATATATAAAGTGGTCCACAATCTCCAAATCCCTTCCTAAAACGGAAGTTCTTCTGAAATTCCTCAGCGAATTTATTAAACATAACGTGACTCCTTTTCAAGTTTATTTTTAAGCCACATGGTTCGCCAGCCCATTGCAGTTTTTGTATGCACCTTTGCAGCTTCTCTAGGTCTTGTGAAAGCAGAACGATATCATCTGCAAATCTAAGATGGTTTAAGTTTGATCCATTGATCTTTACATCATTCAGTTCCCAGTCCAGTTTACGGAATACTTCTCAAGCCAAGCCGAGAAAAGAATAGGCGATATTGCGCCACCCTGCCGTACATCTCGTTCTACATTAATTCCCACTTCATCAAGGTGAATTGTCGCGGTAGCTCCATCATATATCGATCCTAGTAGGTTTACATGGCTAAGCAGTGCATCCATTATGGCATGCTTTGAGATGGAGTCAAATGCTTTTTCGTAGTCGATAAAAGCCAAACACAGTGGCATGGTGTATTCGTTGTGTCTTTCTATAACCTGCTATAGAACCTGGATGTGATCCATTATAGTGAATCCACTTCTGAATCCGGCTTGTTCGCTTGGTTGTTCTTCAATCAGTTTTATTAATATTACTGATAGGAGGCTTATTGGTCGGTAGTTCTTTAAATCTTCCTGTGTTCCTTTTTTATGTAAAAGGATCACTTCTGCATTTTTCCATAAGTCGGGTACTCTTTGTTTTTTGACGCATTTTGAGTATAATTTTGCCAGTGTTTTATTTAACGTCGGACCACCAGCTTTTAGCCTTTCGACAGTTACACTGTCCTTTACTAGAGCCTTGTCATTTTTCATCGATTCTATAGCATTTGTTACTTCCTCCACTAGGATATCTGGCATTTATTCTTCCGTGGGTATTGTTGTCTTTGATTGGTTCTGATCTTCATATAACTGGGAATAACATTTTCTGACAACCTCTAACATTTGCGTACGTGCCCTGCACATTGTGCCATCCTCACGCATTAAGGGATACATTTGCGTTATTTTGTTTCTCAGTTTCTGGTTAGCCTTGTTAATTCCTTTGTTTTCTTCCAGGGTTTTTTGCAGTAACTGCATGTTGAACTGGCGTGTGTCCTCTCTGAAACATTTTCTTATAGTTTTGCAGAGCTCAACGTACTCAACCCTGCCAAAAGTACTCCCTGCATTTCTTATTGTTCGTCGTTTCTTCATTAAATCAATAGTCTCACTGAAGATTTTTATCTGTTTAAGACATTTTTTCTTCTGGTGCTATTGAAGTAGCTGTTTGAAGTATATTGTTGGTGATTTCTTCATATTGAACAGATATCTCCATTCCCTCCGGATCTTGTAATAAAGCAAAGCGGTTTGACAAAGCAATCTCAAAATCAGTGCCTCTCTCCAGCAATTTTCCAGAATCCACTTTGTCCTTCTTTGACCTTACCATTCTTTCGCGCTCTTTTCGACAGTTAATACTAACTTTTGCTCGGACCATTCGTTGGTCACTTCCAACACTAAAATTGTTAAGGGCAATGTAAGTATAAACTAGTTTGAACTTATTAAATCGAACATTTCCGTTGTGAATTATCCGTCTCAGAAGTTTAGCTGTAGTCGCAAATGTTAAGTTGGATTGATCTTAGTGTATAATGACGAGAAATGTTACATTGTAAAAGTTTCTTTTTAGTGCTTTCTATGCCTAATATTTCATGTCTAATAACGTTTGGCCGTTTGGCTAATAGCGTTCGGCAAGTGAAAATGTGAGGCAAAGAGAATGGAAAGCGAGATTTTTCGCAGAGATTTTAAGATCTGAAAGTGAAAAATCAGTGACTCATTTTAATGTTTTTACAAAGGACAAGTACGTAGCACTTATGCAAGAAGTGGAAGATGATAAAAAAGCAAAACTATCAAGCTTCTACTACATCTTCCACTACATCAAGCCTAAAACGGTTTGATGTAGTGGAAATCGTGTCATAAAAAGATTATCGCAAGAAACGAAGAAAATACGAACATAAGATATTATCTTTTAGCTGATGAAGTATATGATATTATCGATGCTGTCTGTGTGGCAGCATGAGTCATGTCAGCAGGACATGGTTGTCGTGATGGAATGTTGGCTGAAACCCCTAAAAAATTCGCAACAGTCACCAAATATATGATATGTCTATTCTTGTCTATGTGCTCAGTTTGTTAATAAAAGAAAAAGAAGGGAAAACGAGGGATGATTTCCAAGCCGATTCTTCATTTCGAAATAAACATTCGATGTCAAGTCGATCTGATTGACTTTTAGATACAACCAGATTCAAACTTTAAATTTATAAAGGGAGAAAAAAAGTTATTATTAGATTTTTTAATATCAATATATTAAATCATCAGACTAAGTTTATATTTCGAGCTTCGAGCTTCGAGCTTTGAGCCTTGGAAACCAAGAGAGCTAACGAGGTGGCCTAACATTTGAACGACATATTTTTAACCTTTGAAGCCCCATGCATTCTGCATGGGGCTTCTGATTTGCGTCTGATAACGGTTGAGAATCGTGCATGAAAAACCGTGGCACAGTCAAGGATCAGTAGAACGAGCAAACCAAGATATCGAGAATATACTTAGAGCATGGATGAATGATAATAAAATAACTAAATGGTCGGATGGTCTGCAGTACGTACAGTTTATGAAGAATATGGCATTCCATTCAGGCATTTAACAAATGCCTTACAAGACCATGTTTGGTGCTGAACTCAAATGTGCATCTCTATTATTTCGTTGCCACCAGAGGTGCTGAATAGTATTGAAGATGAAGATGACCTTTTAAAACTTGTCAACAATGAACATAATAATTAGAATGAAAACGAAGAGGCAAGTCAGAATGGGCATATGGATAAAAATTAATTATTGGAAACATCACAAAACATTTTAGAATCCCGGACAATCGCAGCGCAAAACCTTCAAAAGCAAGCGAAGAAAATGAAAGCATCGTTGGCTAAGTCGCATTCACCAGCAAAACGTGGAGATCATGTCACCATACCTGTTCTTGACGTAGACAAGGCCAAAGGAAATCTTTGAAATATTATAGGAGTCATTCTTCAAGCAATTGAAGATGGATTTTACAAACATGATATTTTACAGAAATTATACTGCAGATAGTCACGTTTATCCAAGTATTTTCTATATTTTTTTTTTCACTTGCTTTTATTTCAGAACGGAATTTGATATTTGTAAACAGAAGTTTCTGCCCGAAGAGGTAGTAAACCAAAATAATGAGATCTCGATGAAAACTGCAGCAATCAAAAGTTCAGTCGGAACAGGGCAAGGTTTCTTTAATTGCTGTTGCAACAAAAAATGTATATCAAACCGATGTCTCTGCAATAAAAAATTGGTACTCGGCATCTCAAAATGCCATAATAGTTTATCATCAATTGAAATCTGAACTTTAAACTCAGCTTACCAAGAATTCACAAACAGGGTCAATTCTCGATATTTTGCTTCGCGTTAGAGATATCGAAAAAAATTATTAGAAAAAGTTGCTCAGAATATTATTCTAACCCAACATACCGAGTTTCATGACAAAATTCGCATTTTTTTTTATTTTGATCTATACACAAAATTATTACAAGTTTATTTTTTAATTTAATAATTACTGTGCCATGGAAAGTAAAATCTTGACACATTGTCAATTTAATACTTCATGTACTTCTGTCATATACTTCAAATATTTTAGTAAAATAAATAGCACTTACAAAGCAATAATTATTTTATTCTTATGGAGAAACAATTTTTGGTAATTGATTAAATTTAGGGAAAAGTATACAGTATAACAATAATTTTCATAATACAAGTAATTATCTATCAAATGTGATCTCTCTCAACTAGTCCATCGTCTACTCGAATGCATTTTTCGATTGTTTTATGATTCTGTTTAGCTACTTGTCTAAGTTTCAGGAAGCTGATTTCTTGACAGGCTTGCTTTATTATGGCAGAAAATTCATCTCGATTTCTGGGCTTTGTTTTATAAACTTTATTTTTGACCATTCCCCAAAAATAAAAATCGAGAGGTATAATATCGGGAGACCTTGGAGACCACAGTTCAAAAGAACTATTTCTTCCTATCCAGCGCATAGGAAATATTTGGTTAAACCACTGACGAACAATCCTTGCAAATATATGTCCTGTCTCAAAATTCCCCATCGGAGAAGATAACTATTCGGTTTCCTAAAATCCTACACCAGACATTGACTTTCTGGGAATATTGGCCTTTACAATTTATAACCCATTGAGGATTACCTCTGTATCCTAGTATCTACAATTTTGAGATGATACAACCCCATTTGTGGTGAATGTAGCCTCATCAGTAAACATAATCTTCTCCAGGAAATCTCTGCCATTTAAAAAAAATTACCTTGGGCCCAATAGCAATAGTCTAATTATTTATTATAATCACCTCCTTTAAATGTATGTAAGAACTTCGGTTTGCAGGGCTTGATTTGGTGCTGAACGAAACATCTTCTGATTTTATCCATGCTAATACTGAGTTGAGACGATACATTTCGAAGGCTCATGCATGGATTTGCTCGATTTGCCACCAATATATCGTTATCCTCTGGCAATATATTGTCATTGTCTTCTGAATTCATGAATTCCGATATTCATGTCATTTCGAAATGGCCACTACGTACGTAAGTTGGGACAGTTGAGGTACGTAGATTGGGACACTACTTGTTCTCATATTTTATCGAATCTTCTAGAATATTCCATCGAATTATATTGAATTTTCTAAAATTATCTCGAATGGTCTAGAATAATCCATCGAATTTTATCGAATTTTTTAGAATTTTCTAGAATTCTTTAGAATATTCTATAAAATCCTATCAGAAGACTTACATGAAACATTCTAGAATATTCGATAGGATCAATGACATTCGAAATGTTTCGTGAACATTCCAAAATCGTAAATAAATCAAAGGTTCGAGATGTTCTTCAAACGTGTTTAGAGGTGCTTTTAAAATATGTTTGTGGCTC